>JANSVI020001360.1:940233-956509 GCA_025434765.2 Erythroxylum kapplerianum | reverse complement strand
GGCCGCTGCTGAGACTGCAGCGAAGAGGAAGAGAGGTAGGCCGAGAAAGTATGGGCCAGATGGTACTATGGCATTGGCTCTTGTATCTGCACCGCAACACCAACAGCAGCCTTTCACCATCACCACAACGCCTCGCCTACCTACCAACAACCGGGAGGCGGAGTTGGCGAAGGATCTGCCACCGCCAGTGTTACTGCACCCTCATCGTCTTTGGGGATTAACGTCAATTCAGTGGCGGCTGCTGAGACTGCAGCGAAGAAGAAGAGAGGTAGGCCGAGAAAGTATGGGCCAGATGGTACTATGGCATTGGCTCTCGTATCTGCACCGCAACACCAACAGCAGCCTTTCACCATCACCCAGTCAAGTGGTGGCGGTGGCTTCGCTTCTCCACCGTCCGGCAGTTCTTTTCTGAATCCTCACCCGACGCCAACTTCAACAGTTAAGAAAGCTAGAGGAAGGCCACCCGGTTCTAGCAAAAAACAACAGTTGCAAGCTATGGGTAAGTTAATTAATTGATTTATACATTGTGCTTTGGATAAGTTGCTTTCTAAAAATAAACCCAATCTCAGTTAGGTGGACGGAGTGGACTCTTGTTTTAATTCTTAGTTTCTGTTTTGAATGTTCTGTATTTTTCATATTATATTCTTTTCTTTTCTTTGATTTTGATATTTGTATAACGTGTTGGGATAGGGTATATTTTCAATTCAGAAGTAGTTTGATTGTTATGGTGTTTTCATGAATAAATAGAAGTGTTTAGATTTTACAACAGGGATTTGTATTTTGAAGCTCAAAGGTCGTCTTTTTTTATTTTGATGGTAAGAGATCGAATTGTTAGTTGCGAATTGAAAAGAAAAAGAAAATAGTAAAAGAAGCGGTTGTCTATAACTTTGATCTCCTCGGACTCATTTCAGATTCTGCAGTTTTAAAATTACTTATCTGCCCTTTATTTGTTATTTTTGCCGTGCAACTATCTCTATTCCACCGTGCAGATGTTTCTGTCGAATTGCTTTCTTCTTCTTTCCTTTTTCTTTTTCTATATTGAACAATTTCCACAGTTTTTATCACTTACACTGCTATAAATACAAGCTTTTATAAATTTCGAATCCCTTCTGTGAAAAAGTGGATTTTACCTTTTAAGACTATATGCTTAGTTGGTCATTTGTCCACTGTTTTTACCTGGAAAATATATGGAAACAGCAGTCTTTTCCTTGTTCTTTCAAGCTATGTTCATCAGTAATCTTGCCACTTTTCTTTTTCGAAAATTATAATTTTCATGTGATATTTGTGCTATTAATTACTGGGAATTGAGGATGTGTTAACAGTAGGTGAGGTCGGAGAGGTAATGAATGGGCTGTCTTCGTAACATTTAGGTTACGAGTAGCTTTAGGGAATTAGACAGGAAGGAAAAATTGTTTCAAAAAGTAATTTTATCTTATGGTTAAAACTTGTAAAAATTAAATAAACATTTTCTTCAACTAGTCGTTGCTTCATTTTGATTATGAGTTGACTTTGTATCTAACGAATCTTTGATATCATCTTTATCAAAAATTTCATAGTTAATTGTTTGAATTATTAAGATCCTTTCGGATGTGGAGGAATCTTTTCTAATAACGTAAGTTCATAAAAAACTTCTTGCAAGATTTACTTCCTTTTAATAATTTTCTCATTACCAATAAAAAGAATTTTGTTGTTACCGATAAAAGGAATTGACACTGATTAAAATTTTGAAATATTATATAGTTATCATCAAATCATTAATAATAAACCTTAAGTTAACAATCTTTTACTTTTTGATGATGACAAACAATAGCAGATATATTTTCAAAATTAAAAAAAAATAAATGATTTTGAAAAATACCTATAAACTTTATATGTTTTTACTCGCAGTTATGATTGGAAGGAGTCTTTCTTATTTCCAGTGCCTTTCTTACAATTGGAACTTATCATTTATGCATATCACATATTTAAACATCACAAATATAGTTCAACAATATTTCAATAATTAGTAGAGATTAAGGCAAATATATCATTAAAAGCAAATATATCATTGATTCTCCCCCTTTGTCATTATCAAAAAATAGAGGGAAAATAACTAATAAGTAAAACAATATCACAAGTATGTAAAACCAAACCAAGCAAAAAATGACGACAAAGTTATTTAGGAGATTCAAAAAATTTTCAAAGCAAAATTTGCATGTCAAGAATTTGATTTTGCATGCTATCGATCTGCCTAAGCATTTGATCTTGATTGGAAAGAATTTTTTTCAGCTATTGAAGGATCAGATCATTTGTTCTCTGAAGTGTGACAGGGGCTGATTTTTTGGGGCAAGACCTAAGAGTCTCCTGTTTTTTCAGTTTTCTTCTCTACCCACACATTGTCTTTCAGCTTATATCCAAATTGGTCGGGAATAAAAGAATGAAACATTACAAGTTCATACCAATCTAGATTGTCAAAAGAATTCCATACTAGGCAAAAATCTTGGTTAAAAACATCCCATATGGCCGACCACCAGTTGTAATCTTATGACTTCTTTTGTCCACTATAAATCTCAGGATCATTGCTGGGAGATTCATCTTATTACCCTTTAGAAGATTGTACACCAGATAAAGTCCACAACTTCTCCCAGATCAAGATCAATGATTTCCCATTTATGACAGGGAACGTCAGTTCTGCCTACGAGAATTATATTTAGAATGTTTGCCTAGATTTCCTCCGTAATCACAATCTCACATTCACGTACCCAAGAGATTATTGCCATCTTTCCATCAATTTCTTCTTTTTCTACTGTGTGTGTAAAAACATATAACTAACTCATCATACGTTGTCTCATCCAAATTCAAAGAATTTTCTTAACCAACAGCAAGAAAATGAGAAGAGATAGGAATACCAATTTCATCGAACATGAAAGGAAGCAAAATAAGTCCTGCAACCATCTTGCCCTTTTCGTAACCTATTTTATATGTTGTTTCAGCTTCTATTGACTAAAGCAGCCTAACCAGTATTAAAAGACTCTTTTCTTTTGTTTGTTCGATTTTGACCTTTTTGTTTTTGGTATTTCTTCAAATAGTGGGTTACTCAATCTTCTATTTAACCATAGGCACTTTGTCTTTTCTTATTTCTTCTTTTTTCTCTTTTGAGATTCTTCTTCTTCTTTCTTTTCAACGTTAGGGGTTCCTTTTTGTTCAACAATTTTTTCAGCTTATTTTGCAATACTTTCTCTAGTCTGTGGTCATCTTATTAATTGAGTCGGTTCTTCATCTAAACCGTTATCAATTACAATCTAGTGCATTTTAGGCACTTTCTTATCCTTAGAACCAAGTTGAGAAGTAGTGGAAGGAGGTAAAAACAATTTAGAAGAGGGGGTAGATAAAGTAGGAGTATGCAGAGTGGGAATAGGTAATGAGAGTGAAGGAGAATGAAACCTTACTTTTCTTGCTAGCTCCACCTCCCTAGAAGATTCTTCTTCTTCCCTTTTTCCCTTGGGTTTTCTTCTTAATTTCCTTCTTTTTATTCTTCTTCTTCTCCTCCTCCTCCTCCTCCCTCACTAGAGTTAGAGACATATTTTTGTTTGATTGTTGGTTTGTTGTGCTCAGAAGATGAATCAGAGTCTGATTCTAGAGATAACATTGCCAAAATTTGACTTTTTCTCTCCTCTGGAGTCTCTTAAATGAGTGTTCGTGAAATTTTGGGTTTAGAGGTAACAGAAATAGGTTCAGAAAGAGTGCTTAACAATCCTACTATTGGTGATAGAGAAGAAGATTCAGAAACAAGAGTTCCAGACTCTTATTCACAGCGAAGAGTTTTCCATGGCTAGTAGTAAATATCAGAGATTTCTATTATTGGGCTTTGTTCGTGCAATTATAAAATAAAGGATGTTGAGATTTATTGAAGAGAGAAGAAAGCTACAATGAGTGTTGACGATAAGAAGAAGGAACTGTCTTGAGATAAACTAAATGATTTTTAAGAAATGGTTTATATAAGGTGATTTCTAGGAGATGCTTTTGTGTGAAGATGAAGGTTTATACACATTCTCAAAGATATGATATCTTATTTATCTTCTGTCGGTCAGTACAAAAAGTTTTTAGAATAGTGCACATGTTTTTAAAATTACTCTTCAAAATAAAAATTACTCTTCCCTTTTTAACCAATAATGTCCTTTTAAGTAACTCGTTTGAACTATAGAAACCTTCTAAGTAACCCGTTTAACCTAATAGGGACCTTCTTATTAGAAGAAGCCTACTAAAATCTGGAAATGAGACTAACATAAAATCTTCAAATAGATTTAAATATCAGATAATCTGCATATGCCAAGTTCTTTTCTTAACAAAGAAAATTTATCTTCTGAAAGTAACTTAGTGAAAATATCAGCTACATGCAATAGTTCAATAGTCCCTTCTAAGGCATGATCTTAAAGAAAATGATATTTAACTTCTATATGCTTAGTCCTAGAATGATCACCTGGTTTTTGGATAGGTTAATTGCACTTGTATTGTCACATAATATAGGAATATAATTAAATTTTAGAAAAAAATCCTAAAGCTGATGTTTCATCCATAAGATTTGTCAACAACAGCTAGCTGCCACTATATGTTCAGCTTAAGTTATGGAGAATGTTATGTAATTTTGTTTCTTGTAAGACTAAGAAACTAGACTTCCTCCAAGAAATTGACAATAGCCACTTGTGCTTTTCCTATCAACCTTATCACCTGCATAATCTACATCACAATAGCCAACTAAGTCAAATGAGTCAGTTTTTGAATACCATAGATTGAAATCCATAGTTCCAAGAAGACAATCAATAGTTCCAAAAAGATAACAAAAGATCCTCTTGATTGCTTGATGGTAGGATTTGACTAAAATCATGCATAAAGACACATGCCAAGCATAATATCAGCTTTTGAACTTGTGAGATATAGAAGTTAACAAATCATTACTCTGTATGTTGTCTCATCAATAGCATTGCCAATTTTATCAAGCTTAGTTCTAGGATACATTGAAGTTCCCATCAGATTGGCATTTCCAAAATGACATTTCTTGATAACTTCCTTTGTGTACTTGTCTTGACTAATGAAGATTCCTTTTTCTGTTTGCTTAATTTGCATTCCAAGAAAGAAACATAACTCTCCCATCATACTCATTTTAAACTCCCTTGCATTAAAGTTGAGTATTCTTTATAGGAAGATGGATAAGTAACACTAAATATTATGTCATTAACATATTTGAACAATAAGTAAATCCTTTTTCTTCCTTTTAATAAATAGAGTTTTATCTATCCTTTTTAAAGTTATTCTTAAGCAAGAAGTTACTTAACCTGTCATATCTCGAGGAGCCTACTTTAGACCATACAATGTTTTTATCAACTTCATCATATAATCTGGATGGTCTACGTTCTCGAAACTTGGAGGTTGTTTAACAAAGACTTATTCATTAATATATCCATTTAGAAAAGAACTTTTGACGTCCATTTGGTATAATTTGAAATTTTTATAAAATGTAAATGCAAGTAAAATTTTGATTGATTCTAGTCTAGTAATAGGAGCACAAGTTTCATCAAAATCAATACCTTCATGTTAATTATAGCCTCGAGCCACAAGTCTAGCTTTATTTCTTACCACCTTATCGTTTTCATCGAGATTATTTTTAAAAAAACCCAACAAGTTTCAATGAATGACTTATTTTATGGATAAGGTATTGAATTCCAAACTTTTCTTGTCAAACTGGTTCAGCTCATCTTTTATAACTATAGTCTAGCTTTCTTCAACTAGTGCCTCTTCTATAGTCTTTGGTTTTAATTGTGAAATGAAGGCAACGTAATTGTTTTTGAAAGAGGATATGGTTCTTAGACTTTCAGAAGGGTCTCGTAGAATGTATTAAAGTGTATCAAGGCCTCTCCATTCTCTTGATGTCCTTTGTTGAGTAGCTTCCTATTGAGGTGTACTTAGAGAAGGAGCCTTTTCTGTCATAGGTTCAGAAGGACCCTCGTGATCTATTGATTCTGAAGGCACTACAAGTGCATTTTATAGCATACTTTTAGGAGCCAAAGTATACTCATCATCATTTGAATCAGCAACTATTGTTGAGGTTAGTGCTTCGTCAAATACTACATGTGTTGGTTCTTATATCCTCTTGGTTGTTTTGTTATAAACTCTAAATCCTTTTTTCATAGTATTATATCCCAGAAAAATATCTTCATCAAATCTTGCATAAAATTTTCCAAGGTTGTCCTTACCATTGTTTAAAACAAAACACTTGCAACGAAAAGCCCGAAAGTATAAAATATTTCATTCTCTTCATTTCCACAGATCGTAGGGGGTCTTTTTAAAAATAGGCCTTATAAGATAGCTGGTCATAATGTAACAAGTAGTGGACACAACTTCTACCTAATATCTATGAGGTAGAATGCTCTCACACAATATAGTCCTACCATATTAGCAAAGGTCATGTTCTTTCTTTCAACAACTCCATTTTACTGCAGAGTCCTTGGACATGAGAAATTATGAGTTATGCCATTATCATCACATAAATCTTCAAATTTTCTGTGATCAAATTCTACTTCATTATCACTTCGAATTAAAGTAATGTCATACACTTTTTCAATTTGAATTTTTTTTGCAAAACTTCTCAAAAACTTTAAAAACATCATCCTTATTTTTTAGAAAATAAACTTATGTAAATCTAAAATAATCATCTATAATAACAAAACCATAGTGTTTACCACCAAAGCTTTGAGTTCTAGTAAGACCAAATAAATTCATATGAGTAAGCTCAAGAGGTTGGTTGGTAGATACAACATTCTTAGGTAGAAAGCTACTTCTAACTTGTTTTCCTTTCAAACAAGCTTCACAAACCTGATTATTTTCAAAAATTTAAATTTTGTAATCCTCTTACTAAATCATTTTTGGACAATTTTTATAAAATGATCCTACTAGCATGTCCAAATCTTTTATGCCAAATTAATGAGTCCTTTTCTAAATACACAAAACATTTAACTTTTCAAGAAGACATGTATTCCAATTGAGCATGGTATATATTTTGATTTTTAGGACCAACAAACACAATATTATCATTATTGCCAATTATTTCACAATGAGATGCATAGAAAATGACTATATCTCTTACCATATAATTGACTTACACTCAGTAAGTTAGGTTTAAAATCATCAACATAAAGAACATTATCTATAGAAGTAGAATTAAAAGCTCTAATTTTACCAATTCTTGTGACCTTTGCCTTATTTTTGTCAACAAAGACAACATTGCCTACATCTTTGCTTTCAATATAGCTGAAATGTGATATTTCACCTACCATGTGTCTTAAACAACCACTTTCATCTATCCATTGATTTTCTCTTATAAATGTTCTAAAGAATATCTCGTCTTTACCTAAATCAGCCATAAGGCAAACATTGCTTACTATTTGGATTCTTTTTCATTAAAGTTTTCAAAATTTTCATCAAACCAAGTTGCAATCGTAGATTGCTTTTTGGGTTTTCTATTCTCTATTTTTCTTTTTGAAAAAGGGGGCAATATGATCTGGTATGTCTAGGCTTTTTACAGTGATAGCAAATGATTTAATTATTTTGTGTATTTCTACTGCTACTATTGCCTTTTAACAAGAACCTGTTATTTCCAATTTTCATAGCTCCTTCTCTTTTCTTTTTAAGCTTCTTTTTGTAGAAGCGTACATACTTTTTAACCATAAAATTGAATTCGTCGTTTCCATCTATTTGCAACTAAGTGTTGCTTTCATCACCATTTGATGAAATTGATTCATTAGCTGTTTTTAAAGCCATTCCTCTTCTATAGGAGAATCCTTCATCTCATTTAAGTTTTGTCTCATGAATCATCAAATTTGGTAGTCGAGTAAGATAGTGTTGAGATCCTTTGCAGTTTATAGAGCAGTCACTTTGGGTCTCCATTCCTTTGCCAGTGACCTCAAGATTTTTGTTACGAGCTCATCATTAGGTTATATCTTTCCTAAGTTCTTCAAAGATGTGATGACGTTGTTGAATCATCCAAAGAATTCATCTATGGTCTCTCCCTATTCATGCAAATAGTTTCATATTGAAGTAGTAAAAGACTTATCCTATATTTATTTACCTTAGTTGTTCCTTCAAAGGTAACCTGAAGTTTGTCCCACATTTCTTTTGTTATAAAACAGTAGGAAATCTTTTCATACTCTTCTGTAGAGAGTGCACAATTCAGATGTTGTCTTGCTTTAGCATTCAACTATGCATTTCTTCTATCAGCATCAGTCCATAATTTTAGGTTATCAATAGTAGGAACTATGTGTCCCATTTTGATAGCTTGCCAGACTTCAATGTCCACAGATTGAAGATAAATTGCCATTCTTTCCTTCCAATATGAATAGTTGTTTGCATTAAAATAAGGAGGCTTTGTAATAAACTGTCCTTTAAGACTTCTCATGTTATTTGCCATGATCTATCACATGTTGTAAAACACCATAAACGTGAAACCAAGTCTCTGATAGCAAATGATAAAGCAAACATATACAAGAGGGGGTGAATTGTGTGTGACTTGAAAAAATTTTCAAGTTATTTTCAATTAGTATAAATGATAGGAGCCTGTTAACACGGTAGGAACCTGTTAAATTTTTAAAAATAGAAAGAACCTAATAAAATGAAAGTTGCCTGGAGCCTTCTACAAATCAAAACAATAGTAATTAAAATATGAAATTTTAAAAGTTAAGGAAAAAGAAACAACGACATAGCTAATTTATACTAGTTTAGCTTAAAATGAAGCCTACATCCAGTCTCCAAGTATCTAACTTAAGTATTTCACTAATAAATCTCTAAATGGTGATTTGATGAGCCTCTCTAAGCTTGCAACTACATATTTTTCAAGGTTCTTCAACCTTCTACAGTAATAGTATTTAGCTAGCCTCTACAAGCTCTCAACAAATGAAAATAGAATTTGCATAATTTGAACTTCAAAAAGTAACAATCTCTCTCAATATATTATTTTCCTTTTCTAAGGCATAGAGGATTTGTTATGGATATGACTTTTAAGAACATTGATGCTACTAATGAATTTCAAGAAATCTTGAATGCTTTATGAATGCAACATCTTTTTTTTAAATAGACGTTCTCTTGAACTAGCTTTTGCTTAATTATTTAACTAACTGAATCTGCCTTGAATCCCTTTAAAAAATATCTTTGATATCATCATTAGCAGTATCTTCAAAATCCAGACTTTGAATAAATATGACTTTATCTTAGAGCCAACTACTAATAGAGAAAATAGCAGGATCCTTCACTTATACAGAAATGATAGTAGCTTATCCATTCTAGATTTAGTGTGACCGTATCTAAATAATCAAATAAGTTTGTTAAAACAATCTTGCAAAATAAGAAGCATTTATCCTTTTATTTTAAATATATAAATAAAAGATATATTCTTTTTAACATCTTTATCTTTTTGAATAAATCCAAATAAATTTGAATTTTGTAAATAAATGTTATTGATTGTTATCATCAAAATCATTAATTTAGAAAGCCTTGAACTAACAGACCTTTCCCTTTTACCACTACTTAATAGTATGATGGAGCCCTTTGCTTAAGTAAATGGCATTGAATCAGGGATAGAGTACTCGAACATATACAAATAGTTAGTAGCAAAGAAAATTAATGTCACAAAAGTAGTTGCAAGTTTTTTATCCACTTAAGCTGTTGCTATTAGTTCATATTTGTCACAATTCCAACAAAATGACCTATTAATAACAACTATAGTACAATAAAAACGTATTAGCAATAATTATAATAAGACATCTTTTGATATACAATACCCTAAAAGATATTTTCGATAGTTTGACTTTATTTTTGAAGAACTTTATGAATTTAATTAGTGGTATAAAAAATTATGTATTAAATATCAATTAACTAGTGATATAAAATTATCTTGAATTTTGATTCTAGGATTCCTGGGTTTGAACTAACATCAAAGGTTACAACGGAAGGAATGCCATGGGTTTGAACTAACATCAAAGGTTACAACGGAAGGAATGCCATCTAGACTAATACATATAGGCTTAATTATTTAATATTTAATAAACAATCATTTTATTAGCAGGTCATACATATAGGCTTAATTATTGAGCATATATCTATGACATGCTAATAAAATGATTGTTTATTAAATATTAAATATGAAGAAATTATAAAATATTAATTGATAATATAGAAGTACCATGTATCTTAATTGTTAATCAAATTTTATCTCCTAAGGAAATCAATTATTTTACATCCCTACAATATGTAGGACTAACATACACTATACATTAGCTTAACCAACCGTGAAGTTTATTCAGAATGAGGAAACTGATTGTAAAATTACATCTTTTAAGTTAAAATATTTTTTGAATTTACAAAAAATTAAAAATTAAAAATAACAACAATAACACCTAGTAGAAATCCTGCTGACAACCGCAGTATGGCACTACAACAAAAGGACCTTCAGCGACTTTTTTTTTACATAGATTCAAACAAATCGTTGCCAAGTGGTAAGCCTTTGGTGACATGTTTTAGAAATTGTCACAAGTTACTTTTCTTTTGGCGATGCATCTCCCAAAGGTAGGCCTTTGGCAACAATTTCATAAATCATCTCGAATGGGTGACAAAAATTGTCACCAAATGCTTAATAAGAAAATAACTTTCTTATTTGTAATTATGAATTCACTAACATTGACTTGGCCAATTTGTGACCAAGCATCATATTCAGAAAATTCAAATTTAATGTTATTGACAATGATTCTAAGTGTAAAAATAAATTTAGCTTTCAAAAATGTTAAATCATTTAAATAATTTATGAAACTATATTCTCAAAATTAATTAATATTATATAGATTTGTACTTCTTATTTTTTTCTCTTTTAAATTATAAGATATGACAAATTTATATAGTGCAATAAAATTTTCAAATAGTTTTCACATGAACTTTGTAATATAATGATAAAAAAACAATAAAAATGATATATGGTAAGTAATGCAAGATTTTAATTAGAAGTTTAACAATTCTTATAGACAAAACAATAAATAAAGTTTCACACCTATTCCATCAAAAAGAAAAAGAAATAATTAATTTTCTAGATTCCAAGTGACATGAGACTTAGTAGATAAGATAAAGGAGTTCCTTATGTTTGGATTCCTGAAAAAGACTCCTTCTACATTCGAAGGCATCAATTGAAATAGACAAATATCTTCCCTCAAGAGTTGGTTTATTAACACCCTCTTCGAACAACTTCTTGACTTTAACTAAACTATCATAAGATAGACTGAATGATTTCTCATATGCAGTATAGATCACTGAATCATATGAATCACATGTACTATGCTTTTCACCTAAGTAGTAAGCAGTATAGAACAATCACATTAATTTCTACACATTCCTTTGAAAAATTAAATACTTAAAAAACTAAATCAAAGGGTATAAGGAACCCAAATTCAACCACATGCATACCCGATCGAATGGCTTCATCATTGTCACAATAAACACACATAGTTTTTGTAATGGATAATTGTTACAAAACAACCAATTCCTCTTATACAGACCATCGAGACATTGTCACCACCTCCATTTTCATGTATGTTCTCTTGAAGATTCAAGGAAGCTTTACATAATAAATAAAAAATGAGATACAGATAATAAAGAAAGAGAGCTAATTCAGATGATACTAAAAACCTTGAAGAAGAAGATCTATCAAAATTTGATGAGCTAATTTGTTGTGTATCAATTTGTTATTCGGGAGGGAGAATTAAGCCAAATACCTCCCATCAGAGCTTATCACACCATTGGGAGTTTATCCCTTTCTTTCGATTAATATTGAAGGGGTCTCTTACCTTAACTATGGTTGTAATCCTAATCGAGATTGAATTATCTCTTACCTTAAAAATTGTACTAATCATAATAGAGATTGAATAAAGTCCTTTAACCTAAATGTAGAGGGTTCAAGATTTTTAATGACAACTTTATTTGATGTCAATATTGTTAGTCCATATCCTTACAGTTAATTATTTTGATTGCAATTTAACATATGATGTGATTATTTTAATTAATAAAATCACTCTTTATATTTTATCTACATTTGATGCTTAATACAAAAGGTAAAATTTTTGGAATAATTAATGTGCAATTGAAATTATGATAAGATCGTGATTATTATATTCAATTTGCATTTATATATTATTCCTAAATTGTTCCTATTTGTAATTTCAAGAAGAGGAGATATTGATAGAGTCGTAAAATTAACATACATTATGTGTCTTTCTTATAGAGAAAGTAATAATTTTCATAAATTAAAGTATGAAGAATTTTAAACAAATATTTAGTTACTTACTAGAGAATAAGTTTACTAAACTGGTCTGATTATGAGGATCTCAAATAAAATATTACTTGAGCATAGTGAATTTTCTAATTATAAGAGTTGTGTAACTAATGCTTAGACTTGAGATTATCAAGGTATCATAAATAAGAATTACTATGTTTTGAGAATATTTATGACCTTATAATTAGAGTAGCTTGGTCAATAACACTAAGATATAGTGTGAAATATGAGGAGATAGTTGAATTAGTAAATAAAAAAATTTTCATCCTAAAGTAATTGAGGAGAATATTTCACTGTTCTTAGTTAATAATAATTTAACGAATTCTCTAGACAAAGTGAATTGAGATTTTAAAAATGTTTTAAATTATTAATTATTCATGAGCAAGAGTAAACATGATAGATTTAAATAGAGTAGACATTTAGTTCATATTTTATGTCTAACTGGAGCATAGAATGACAAACAGATAAAATTGTATGTCATAACATGCATAAATAAGTTAAGTCAGATCACTTTGACATTCATAATATTTAGATGGTCATGATATATTATTAGATTTCAAGTATGATCTATGGTTATAAAAGTTTAATTAGAGATTAATACTAAAATAAAATGAGTTTTAATTTATCTAGTTCTAATTATTAAATATAATTATAATTTATAATTATTGTCAACATATTAGGAACTTAATAAGTCACATATAAGAAGCAGTTAAAGAGAGAAAATTAGTAAAAATAAAGTTGGCTTAATTTTAAAGTTTATGAAATTTTAGAGATAAGATATGAGATATTCAATTTTATTAAACTTAAATTATAATCAGAATCAAGTTAAACTTCATTCATGACTAACAGTTTAACTTTAATTAGAAAGAAACCCCATTTTTTCTGTAACTAAGAAAAAGATATTGTGGAGTTTGTATTTTTTTATTTTCCTTTCCAACGCAAAATTTGCTTACTCTACTTTGTGAATACCATTAGAGGTTGAACATTGAAATAGTTTGTAGTTAACAACTTCAAAAGAAAAATTTTGAAGAATTCAAAATTGGGCATATTTTAACTCTTTTATTTCTTATTTATAGTTCTCAATTTATTCAATTAAAGATATATATTGAAAAATTGAAAAAAAAATTGCACCCATGATTCGATCATGGTTGATTTATCAACAATGGTATGAAAGTATGATTTAATTGATTAACTTGATTGTTATTTCTTTATTATCATTGCTTTGATAACAAATTAAGGCTTTAAAACATTATTTGTTCTCCCATCATCTTTTCTTTTCCTGGAAACGCATCTATTTGTTTTTGTTTTTGAAAACCTGTTTTTATGACCCATAGTTATCATATATGGAAGATAAGTGAATATGCTTCAGTTTGTGTCTTTTTGGTTTATGAACATTTAATCGTATGTCCCCTAAATTTTTAAGTTTATGAAAAATATGTTATGAAGTTGCTCTTAGTATTCATTGTTTTTGGGGAAAAAAATTACATGCCCCGTAGTTTCAAGGTTCCTATTTTGATTTTGTTTTAGGTGGTTTGATCATATTTTTCCTCACAACAGGACATCGACGCTGGTGAATCAGTAGCAATAGTCTCCACTATAAGGACAAAAAACTGCCCAAAAAAGGAGATACAACACGGTTAAGGAGAAACAAAGATGATTAAGGCCAACACCAACAAAAGAAGGTGATAACTAAGACGCTGTTAGAGATAAAGAGAAGACGATGGTTGTTGGAGATAAAGAGGTGGTAATTATAAAATAATGGAGCATGTGTCTCATGGACAAATACATTGGATGTCTGGCATATTTGGGTAACCCTTAATGCATTGACTGGGAGGCTCGTGCACTACACACGCCTCTTAGTTAGTGGTTAGTACATGCTCACGTGTGCTTATAATCCCCACCTAATTTTCATTACTTTTCTATTTCTAAACTTACTTTTAGTTAAATTATTTTTCTTAATAAGATTAAGATTAAATTAGTTTCAATTCTCAATAAATCTAGAAAATTGTTTTCTAAGCATTTGAAAAATTGTTTACAAAAGAGTTTTCTATCATGAATATTTGTGGTATTTAATTTATTTTTCAGATTTAAATAAATTAAATTAAATTAAATATAAAAAATAATTAAAATTATGCAAAGTTTTGAAATATTGTCTTTTATAATTTTAAATTTTAAATTATAAATTCCTTAGATAAATATTAAGTACACATTTAATACGTGATTGTTGGTTTCTATTATTTAATAATAAAATCAAAGTTCTATTTATTATAAAGTTTAAGCAAACTCAATGCCCATTTAACCTAAATATGTTTCATCTAAATTAATTTTCTTACGTTCTAAATTTTTTGATTTAGATGAGTAAATTTATGATCATATGAAATTTGGAGTAAGGCTACGAATAATGTAAAATATAAATTTAATAATGTAAAATATAAATTTTAGTAAAGAGTTGTTATCTAATAGATTTAGAACTTATATGAGATATGATCAATAAAAATATTCTAGACAAAATTTAAGTTTAGTTATTTTGTTAAGCAAACTCAAGATCAACTAAGTCTGAACGAGATCTTATTTCACAACAAAATTATTTGATTATTTCTCGATTAAATAGTGAAGACTATTATTTTGTTTAAAATAGTGGAAGTAACCAAATATTTATTAAAGTCCTTATTTTATTTAGTTTTGCATGGTAAACTAATACTTGCTCTTTTATGTCATTTTAGTTGTCAAGTAAAATGAGTAGCAATTTGTCCTTGAAAAGCATCATGGATGTTAACAAGTTCACTGGACCTAACTTTTTGGATTAGTTTCACAGCATGAGAAATGTTCTCAAACATGAAAAGAAATTAATTGTTCTTGGCATGCAATTATATTATACCCCAATTCGAATGCAATTAATGAAGTATGGGAGAGATATTAACATCATATTGATGATGTTGAATAAGCTATATGTGTGATGTTAGCTAGTATGTCTCGTGAGCTTCAGAGATAGAATAAGAATATGGATGCTTCTATAATAATTTTACATCTCAAGAAGTTGTTTGGTGCATAAAATGAGGTAGAGGAATATTGGACTTTTAGAGCATTGTATCAGTTTAAGATAACATAAGGATTTAGTATACTAACACATACGTCAAATGATTGGCTATATTAAAAAATTATGCCTATTATGTCTTATAATGAACTATGAGTTAAGCATTTCATTTGGTGCTTTAATCTCTTAATCTAAGATTTTCATAGTTCATTATGAAATTCTATATAAATTAAAAATTGTATCATTTCTTAAACTACTGAATGTGCTTAAGATTGTAAAGGGATGCCCTAAGAAGAAACCTAATTTTGTTCTTATTATGGATTCTTCTAGGAATACGAGAAAATCTTTCTAAAAAAAACAATAATAAGAAACAAAAGACTTCTACTAAAGTAGTAATGCCAAATGATGGTATTAAGAAGAAGAATAATGATAAATTTGATGGACATCGGAGTTTATCATGCTTCCTTGAAAGATAAGAAACTTAAGGAAGCTACACCTTTAAGTATCTTTATAACTTAAATCAGTCTTTCTACCTCTGTTCCACATTTTTGGGTATTAGCAACTAGTTATGGTTCTCATATTTGTAGAAATATGCAGATTTTAACAAGGTGTAAATCATTGAGAAAGGACGAAGTGGATTTGTTGGCCCTGGCATCCTCTCGACGACCTCCTCTCCTTCTTTCTACTTCTATTTTCTTCCTACTTCAAATCTCTATTTAAAGCAACATAACCCTTAATTATCCTCTAATCCTCCCAATTAAAACAAACTAAGCCAAAATCACATAATTAACACAATTTAGGCTTAATGACATCATAAAAAAAATAATTCGGGGTCTAACATTTCTCCCCCTCTTAAAAGAAATTTCGTCCTCGAAATTTACCTGAATCATCGAAGAGATGCG
>JANSVI020001360.1:777892-798572 GCA_025434765.2 Erythroxylum kapplerianum | reverse complement strand
GTTGACTCACTACACATATAATTCAAACAAAAGCACACATATAATTGAGTTTACACATATAGGTTGACTCATAGTACAATCCAATAAGGTATTACCTTAATGATCCAGCAATGTCCAGGTGTTAACGATCCACTTGAGCATCTATAGTCATGCAACATATATATAGTTCACACATCATTAAGTTATTCAATCAAATGAATATACAGTCATACATATGTATATATGTTAGGTTCCATGCATGCTCAATTAATGTTCTGGGTATCTAACTTTATACAAAGATCTTAATCCATTCCTAATCCATCCATCATACATTTATTTAAATTCCCAATCATTCTACCCTCATGTTCTTCAATATTCATTTACCCATTTAGGTTCATCTTAGCCCTAATCGACTCTAAAGACATCAAATGAGAGTGACTTATCATTATTTGTTTCAATAATTGCATAAAAATAAGCTTATCATTCCAAGGCACTGCCTACGATCGTAGGGGACCTTCCCATGATCGTGGTAGAAGCTAAACATCTAGGCCATAATCGTGCACTGAGAGCCATGATCGTGATAGAATCTAAAATGACCAGGACATAATTGTGCACTTGAGGGCCATGATCATGCCCTTCATTCTTCCCTTACTGTTCCACAAATTCATCAACCCTAAAGACATATTAAACACTTCTTACTTTCCATAATTCATACCTTCACATGAAAGTTCAATTCATGCAATTTCAACTACCATATTAGCTATTTAAATCTCCTCAAAACCCTAATTATTTGGCCATTCACCACATATCATTATACACGTAACCCTAACTTTGTCAAATTCAAGAACACTTTAATAACATCCCTCCTTAATATAACCTCACCCTCATTTAGATTTCAAGTCTCTACCTAAACTAACCATACAATCCACTATTTTCTAATATCAAAAGAAAAAAAAGAAACTGTCCATTCATCCATCAAATTCCAACATAACTTCATCATCAATACTATATGCAATACATCCCAATTTAATCATCATAAATGTTATGTTAATGTATATCACAATAGGGCAAGAAATCACTTACTTATTTAGCACAAAGCTTCCTCAATTACCAAGCTAACCTAACCTTCTAAGCTTGCAAGTGTAAAGCATATTCCAAGAACAAGATGAAATAGAAAAGGAAGGTAGCAGAATTTTAAAGTGGCGAAGTGCAGAATTTGGAAAACTCAAGGTTATGGAGATTATGTGGGCGTATCAACAGGAAGAGAGGGTGTGTGTCGTATGTGTGAGTGTATGGTGAGAATATGGACATTTGACATGACACTTGGCATCCTAAGATCCAAGCCATATATTTCATCCTTCAGTTACCAATTGTCACTTAATATTTGGTCCATTTGTCACTCCACCACACCACCATTTGTCACTCATTTCTTCTAGCCATTGTTCATTCAATTATCTACCCATTTGTCACTTATTTCCAGTGCCATGTGCCACCATTCCATAGGCCTATCCAATTTAAAATTTCATATGTCAATTTGTCTTGCCATTTAACATTTTTCCTAGACTAGATGTGTATATCACTTTATCCATCACCTAATTATAATAATAGATTCCAAATTAATCATTATAGTCCATCAAAGCATAATTTGAGAAATATTTAATACACAATTACATTATAATCATTTAAAATCTTTCATATCATGGAATATGTCAATTGAGTGCATATATTATCCTTGCGATGTTTCTAAATCATAATTCGTGTTTGGGTTAAAAAAAAAAAGCTCTATCCCAATCGGTGGCTGCTCTTGCACTTGGATGCACAACTCGCAATTTGTGGACTACCTTTGAGAACCATTTTTGTAATAAACAATTGATCGACGATCGTTGCGTCCTTACCACTCGTAAAGTAGAATTCGCCATTGCCAAATATCTTTAGACTCTCTCAAGTGTGGTTAAAGACCTCACTACAATCAGGGATCCCATTCCCATCACTATCAAAAAGTTTGTCTTTTTTACCTTAAATATTCTTCCGCTGGATTATAAAGCATCAATCACGGTCATGGAGAATTGCAAAATGCCGCCAGCATTTTCTCATCTTCAAATGAAGCTCTTTTATAAACAATGCATCTAGGCCTTCCATCAACCAACTGCAAAGTTGGAAAATACCTTTGTCGTGGACATCACCACTAGCGGAACAAATTCAGGTAGCTTCCATGGACAAATCAAAATTGGGTCACTTCATGCTCTAAATAGAACCTTAATTCTCAATTTCGGACGTATCAATAGGTCAATCGAGTTGGGTTGCCACATTGGGCTAATTTTCATCATAGTTTATTTGACCCAATGCCTAGCTCACCATTTACAGCCCATTACCTATCAGTCCATCCCATTTCTCTTCACTCCATTTCACCCAATAAGACTAATTACACCGAAAGCCCCTTGTAATGTCAAATTTGTTGAAAAAAAAACGGCCACATTGTAATAAATTGTCACTTTCAATCCTCTGAATTTTAAAATTGCCAAAATAATAACCAATCTAGTCTTTATCACTTACAAATAGCCTTTTCAACTCTTAACCTTCTACTCAACAACCTCTAGCAACATTACTCAATGGCTTCTTGATGTAATTGCATCCACTTATATGACTCTCGATCGACAATTAATATATTCAGTTACATTATACTAAGGCTCTAATCAACTGATCTTTAACAATGCCCACACACCCTAAATCTCTTTACCTTAAAGATGTGTTATTCAAACCCTAATTCATCACTAACCTTTTATTTATCTGTTAAGTTTGTTAAAGATAATTCATGCATTATTGAGTTTAAACGTTTTGCTTATGTTGTGAACAACTTTAAAACTAAGGATTTAACACCTCACAAGTAACATTCATAATAACCTCGTTGCAAATTCCAACTACTTTTGTAGATCATATTGCTCTTGTCTTTAGAGACATATGGAGATGAAACCTTTCAAAGACCATCGACCAACCTCACAACACAATTTTTCCTCACCTTCCTCATAACCCCATCGAACACATTCCCCTTCAAAGCCCATCTCCTTCCTCACATGCACCATACGATGTTATACCAGCTTCCCAGACTACCTCACTAACTACCAGCCAGCCAACAATTTTCTCACCAGACCCACACAGTATTACCTCAACTGATTCTCATCCTCCACTGCCCCAATCTAATGTTCCTCCATTTCGACATCGCACTTGCATACAATCTCATCCCTCTTACTTACGGGATTACGTAACATCCCTCCCCTCCCTCAACGCAGCTACAAAATCTCCTTCCTAGGTAAGTTCACCCTCTCATACTTCATTTTTTTCTCACTCCGACCTTTACCTAACCTTCATGGCACACGTTGATACTGAACGTGAACCATTATCCTTTGCTACTGCTATTACTAATCCTTTTTGGGTCAGACCTATGGATTTGGAGCTAGCTGCACTGGAGCAAGACAAAACTTAGGAATTGACTACTCTCCCGAAAGGCAAATGAGCCTTACACACAAAGTAGATTTTTAAAATTAAAAAAAAACAAACGGGTTGGTGGATCGTCAGAAGGCTCAGCTGGTGGTTCGTGGCTATAGCCATTAAGAAGGACTGGATTATACGAATATTTTCTCCCCAATAGCTAAGCCAGCCCACCACCGTTTGGGTCATGATTGCCCTCGCCGCTACCCACAACTGTGTTAGATATAGAACTAAAACAAAAATCTGCAGAAACAGAGATGGGAAAGCTCTGGAGAAACAGAACTATTATTGCTAGAAAAAAAAGATGCAATCAACATAAAGACCCAAGACTCCTATATATATAGGATCTAAATAAAAGACTGACTCCTATAAAAGCTCAACTGAAACATAAACATGGACCATGACTAAAAATCTAACTTGCTACTAATTAGAGACCACGACAAACATTAATAACAAATTACAAACAAACTAGCTAGGACTTGGTCAAACACTAGGAAAGTGACGCTACAACTTTGGAATCACATTTTAACACCATCCCTTGATTCAAAGTTGGTCACACCAAGTTGAGTTCTGAAAAAAGCCATGCTTTCCACTAGCAAGCGATTTTGTAAGAACATCAGCAACTTGTTGTTCTGAATTGCAGAATTTCAGCACCACTACTCCTTTTGCAACCAAGTCTTGAATGAAGTGATGCTTAATTTCTATATGCTTTGTTCTCCCATGGAATGCTGGATTTTTGGTCATTGCTACTGCTGCTTTGTTATCACAGAAAATTTCAGTTGTTTCTTCCTGCTTCTGTTGAAGATCTTTAAGCAATCTCCTTAACTAAGCTGTTTAACATACTGCTGAACTTGCAGCAACATATTCTGCCTCAGATGATGATAATGCTGTTGTGGCTTGCTTCTTTGAGCTTCATGAGATTACTCCAGAACCAAGAGAAAAAGCGCTACCAGAAGTGCTTTTACGATCATCCAAAGAACCTGCCCAATCACTGTCAGTGAAACCAATTAATTTGAATTTAGAAACATCAGTATACCATATTCCAATCTCAACCGTTCCTGCTACATAATGCAAGATTCTTTTTGCTGTTCCAAGATGGTGCTTTGAAGGATTTTGCATAAACCTTGAGACCACACCAACAGAAAATGAAATATCTGGTCTTGTATGAGTTAAATAGATCAGTCCACCAACTAAACTTCTTAAAGTTCTTGCGTCAGCTGTTGCAGTACCATCTTCAAGCTTCAATTTCTCATTTACATTCATCAGAGTGGCTGCCACCTTACAATTCAACATGTTAAACCTCTCAAGAAGATCAGTAGCGTATTTCTTTTGTGAAATAAAGATTCCGTCTTCACCTTGTTGAATTTCCAACCTAAGAAAGTAATGTAGCAATCCCAAATCAGTCATCTCAAACTTTCTCTTCATACGATCTTTAAAATCAACTACAAGAGAGTGAGATGAACCCATATATATCATATCATCAACATAAAGGCACACAAAAAGGAAGTCATCTTTACCTTCCTTCTTTAAGTAGAGAGTGGGTTCATTTTCACTCCTATTAAAGCCATTCTCATGAAAATAAGAGTCAATCTTGCTATACCATGCCCTTGGACTTTGTTTCAATTCGTAAAGAGCTTTTTTTAACTTGTATACTTTCTCTTCTTTTCCACTAACCACAAATTCTTCTGGTTGTTAAACGAAAACATACTCTTCTAGTTCTCCATATAAGAAGGTAGACTTGACATCACATTAATAAATAGCCCACTTCAATTGTGCAACTAATGATAAAAATATTCTTACTGTTTTGAAACGACCAACGAGAGAAAAGTTCTTGTTGTAATCTACACCTTGTTGCTGCCAATACCCCTTTACCACCAGTTTAGCTTTGTGTTTTTGAATACTACCATTAGCGTGGTATTTTGTCTTGAATATCCATTTCAATCCAATAGCATTCTTCCCCTCAGGTAAGTTCACCAATTCCCATGTATCATTTTTTTTAATAGCCAAAATCTCCTCTTTCATTGCAGTACACCATTCCATTTTGCTTATTGCTTCATCAAAACATGCTGGATCTGAAACAAATAAAGCAAAATTGCATGTTGTATAAATCTCACTTAAGGATTTGAACTTTCTTGGAGGAGATCCATCTGATGAAGAAGAGCTGCTACTGTTTGGGGCAATAAGACAATCTCCAGCACTTAGAATTGAGGATGGAGTGGTTGAATTTGAAGTAGAACCTCTACTTCCATTGCTAGGAGTCGAAGGCGTTGAAGGCAATGATGATGTTGAATCTACTGCCTTATTTTCTAACGCTATCTGCACTTCCGAAATAGCAGTACTTCCATCCCATTTACAACTTGCATCTTCGTCAAAAATCACATCTCTACTAATAATCACTTTGCCATTAATAGGATTAAATAGCCTATATGCTTTGGAATGTTGACGGTAGCCAATAAATAGATATTTTCCAGATTTTTCATCAAGCTTACTAAGCACTTGAGAATTAATCAAAGCATAGGTAATACTACCAAAAACACGTAAGTGGCTCACCTGAGGCTTTATTCCATTCCAAGCTTCAAATGGAGTCTGATTCAACACAGCCTTTATAGGAGAAATGTTCAGCAAATAAACTGTTGTTGCTACTGCTTCAGCCCATAACTGATTGGGAAGGCCCTTTCCTTTGAGTAAACTCCTTGCCATCTCCACAACTGTTCGATTCTTCCGTTCAGCGACACCATTTTGATCCGGAGTATAAGGAGCAATGAGTTGCCAACAAATACCGTTTTCCTCGCAAAATGTAGTAAATTCGTTAGATAGAAACTCACCACCTCTATTTGTACGAAGTGTTACTATGCTGCTGCCACTTTGCTTCTCCACCATAGCCTTAAACTTATTAAAACTTTGGTCACAATGTAGCCAGCTCTGAAGAGTTACTGAATACGAATGAACCAGTTCTACCTCACCTCCCATACCAAGTTGGATCGGCCGGTCTTGCTCAGCAGTCCCGCCGAGAGCCATGAATTATATAACATGGAACTGTCGTGGCCTAGGCAACCACAAGACAGTTCGCGCACTAAAGGACCTAGTTAGGTTTAATAAGCCTCGTATTCTTTTTTTAAGTGAAACTCTTGTGAATTCTGTTAAGGTCGATGAAATAAAATCTTTGTTAAAGCATGATTTCTATTTTTATGTTGATCAGGTTGGTCGAAGTGGTGGGCTTAGGATCATTTTTTAAGGCATGTAAAGAATGTCGGACAATTTTGTCATTTCTCATAAAGTTGAACAATTATTAATTACAATTTTTAGTTTTAATAACTTATCGGTTAAGTTACGTAATTTGATTTAGATAAAGATAATAAAGTGCCCAATCAATAATCTAAATAAATGGGTCAAAATTCATATGAAAAATAGATCTCAATCAGTGTTGACCGGACTCATATCGGTCTTATGATGGGAAAGCCTAATATGAATGTTATATATAAAAATTAAGGTCACCTGTAGTTGCTCATATATCAATCGTAAGCATAATGATTCTCAGATTTATTAAGAGAGCTTACGTTTTGAGAAAACTGTAGAAATACCTTATTTGCCTCCCGAAGAGTAGTTTTTGTGAAGATGGTAGTAGATTCACACTTGTTTCGGTTTTGAAAAGCTTGTTTGAAGTTATGGAGACTGAAATCAAGCATTTTTCACATTGCTTCGTTTCTTGCCCTTTCACTTTCAATTCGGGATACATAACTAAGGTACCGTTTTGTATTATATATAGTATCAAAGTGGTGACGTGATTGGGTGGTTAAAAAAGAAGATTTTTCAATTTTCTCTCTGTAAAATTTTCGGACATTTAACTTATGTTTCTTAATTTTTTCTTGTTTTTTATTACATGAAAGTAGTATACATGTGTTTAGCATTGAGAAATGGGATGAAAACAAGCCCGAGAGAGGGAAAAATTGATCCAAAACTCGTCGAAAATTACCTTTTTCTAGCGAGGAAGCACCTCACCCTTGGGCGCTTATGATACACGTGCCCGACAGCAAACAATGCGCGCGAGCGCGCTACACGTTTGATCTGACCAAATGCATGTCTAGTGCGTGTAACGCACGCGCCAGTATTTGTGGGCCCATCTACACATCTTTAACACGTCTGATGCATGTGCCCTTCGTGACACGTCGGCTGACGTCAGTCGTATGGAATTGTGCTACAGTGTTTAAAAAAACCACAGAAATTTCAGATTTCCCGTAATGGTACCTCGGGGTGTTTTGGGTTAATTTCTGAGTCCAAGAAATCCATAAAGTGAGTTTTTCATTTTTTTGAATTTATTACATTAGTAATAAATTAAAGTTTAACTCTAAAAATAGAATTAAGGTTTTCTAAATCTGATTTCAAGTCAATTTTCATACTTCGAACATCACATGAGGGAGATACTTCGAGTTTTTGTTTATCAAGTTTTATGCTCAGTGTTCGAGATAGTATGATAGTCACTCAGAAAAGGAATTAAGACATTCTGAAGTTATTTTTGAGTGAATTTTCGTGCAACAAACTTACCATAAGGGAGATACATGAGGCTCTCGTGTTTTGGGTGGTTGGTTCAATGTCCAGTGACGTACGATAGTTGCTCTAATGAGATTTTTCATTTACGAAAGTCTCAAATAAAGTTTTTCAAAGAGTGTCTTCTGCACGAGTGTATGACAATGAGATTGTACATTTAAATTTTTACATTTATTGATGTTATATTGTCACATACCATATGCCCATAAAGAATGTGAGGATAACATAAAGATGTATCCCATGTGTTTGTGGATTTTTTGCTTGCTGATGAGGATGTAGTCACTACAGTGGTATTTTAAGTCAGTATTTTGAATTGTTCTGCTTACAGGTTGGGGAATGTCTCTAGTCTCATGTTTGGTTATTCTGTCCACAGGTGTTGGCCTTATATGAGATTTTAAGATGTGCATGAAGGCATTGGATAGAGGAAAGTCGTCGCTTGAATGATCTATTTGTCCACAAGTGGTAGTGTCATAAGAGTTGATGATTTATACTCTGATGGCTTTTGTGTGGAAGTCTAGTTGCATATATTATATATTCAGCCCACAAGTGTTTCATAATATGTGTGACCAGATTTTCAGAAAAGATACTATTTAATAGCTTTGAGTATCGTTGTTATCTTACATTTATGCTGATTTAAACATTATCATTTTATAGTCACCTTTGAGTTTAATAAAATCAGTGTTGTCATTAAAACCCTGATCGATTTTAATACGAAGAAGTTGACAGAGAATGTATTGAACGATATGGAAATAACTGAGATTGATATGGTCATACGGACGGATAGGCCATCTCTACTTACATCCATGAGCCTACATCCATGAGCTCGAAAGCTCATAAAGCAGCCTATGAAACCTAGGATCAGTCTAACAAATTAAGTATTATAACCTTTAAGAAATCCATTCCTAACCATCTGCTTAGTGGACTTCGGACGTCGACATAGCGAAGGAGTTTCTTGGTAATATCTCCCAGAGGTACACAGTCTCACCTAATATTGAGACAAATGCCTTGATGAAAGAATTATTTTCTATGAGGTATACAGGAGAAGGGAGAGTAATGGAGTACATATCAAGAATGATTCATCTTCGTAGTAGATTGAAGATGTTAAATATTCCTCTTCCTGATGTCTTCATTGTTCTCTAGACTCTGAATACACTCCCTCCAAAGTTCAATAATCTGGTGATGACATATTATTCGTTAGATGAGGAATGGGACTTCAATGCTTTGATTGCCCATTGTATTGCTGAGGAGGAGAAACTCAATCTTATTACTCCTACAACCCTTGAAGCAACTAAAGAGAAGGCAAAGGTGAAGCTCGCTAAGATCAAAGGTAGAAAGAATAAATCTTCTCCACATGCTGACGTTGGTCAATCTAATGCTGGTAAAGGTCCGCATGGTGTAAAGAAGCCAGTAGTATGAGGCCTAGAATGAAAGACTGTGACCATCAGGTAACTCTTTGACTTATCAATTTATGAATCTAATTTGTTATATTCGCATTGAGTACTTGGTGGCTAGATAGTGGAGTATCTGATCAATCAAGGTGTTTCCACAATGCAAGAGTTCATATCCAAGATAAAGCCAAATAAAGAGAGGAGTAACTGATGGTTAATGGCAATGAAGAAGTAGAAGTAATATCTATAAGGAATTTATGTACTGAACCTTGCTGCAAGGTTCATTTGGGTTTTACACAACATATTTTATATGTGATCTTTTGATCAATTTTGGACAAAGAGGGTTAATGTTTTGTATTTAATGCTTCTGTTGTACAATTGTTGTTTAATGTAAAATATAATGGTATAACTTTCTTATCATATGGTTTGTATAGAATGTGTCTTACCTCGAATTAGATATATGCTTCTTCGTATCTTGCCAAATAAGTTATGAAATGAAGAACCCTGATGAATGAGAAGTCATACATGGTGTGGCATAAAAGCTTAAGCCACATTTCCAGAGCTAGGGTTAAGAGATTAATCAAGGAAATTCTCAATTCTAGATTATGATGATCTGGGAACATGTGTTGACTGTCACAGGGGTAAATTGACTAATAAGGATATTGAGGTCAACTCATGCTTTTGATTTGTTGAGTCTGATATATAAAGATATCGGTAGACCTTATACAGTTTCATTGTGCAATTTCAATTGTATTCTGACATTAGTTGATGATTATTCCGTTTACAGTTATATGTTCTTTCTTAAAGACTGAAGGTTGAGAACTAATTGGAAAAATTCATCAAAATAGTCAGATTTGACTATGGAGGAGAATATCATGAAAAACATGGTATTTTAGGACTTGAAAAAGTTTGCTTGCCACATATTTGAAATCAAATGGAATAGTGACTTAATTCACTATGTCGGGTAGTTCTGAGTAAAATGTGTATTATCAAAAGACATAACATCACCCTAAAAGACTTAAAGAAGTCAATGCAGAATATGACTAATCTACCTAATTATTTAAAAGTGTGGAAACCCAACTTTGCATACATTCGTGCATGGAGCTGCCATATTGGAGTAGTATAATCCTTACAAAGATAAATTGCATGTTTGTTGTGCTCATTGCTATTTAGTAAGATATCCTGACCACTTTAAAGCTACAGATTTTACTGTGAAGAAGGAGGGATTGGAATAGTAGAATCATAAATAATTAGTTTCTGGAACACGATGTCGATGATAATGATAGGCCCTTTGACCTTTCGAATGATAGTAGGGTGAGTCCATGTACCGTACCTTTACAGGAACATGAACTCATACCTATACACAATAGTTCCTAAGGGTATAAGATCTAACACAATTAAGTAAATCCACCAGAGTGAGATGACCTGCTATCCCATTTAATTTCATAGTCTATTAAGTGAATAAGACTATGCTATTAGACATGTTACGAATCCAGTTATTTTTGGACACAATGCATATTTGTGGTGGGATGCAATGACTGATGAGATGCAAGTTATGGAGCATAGTAAGGTTTGGGAGCTAGATGATTTGCATCGGGACTATAAACTTGTCAGTTGTAAATGAAGATTAGACCTAAAGGATTTTGGGATAAAATTTAGGATTTTATGGACTTGCTTAATTGTCTAATGGTTCACTCAGGGAGAAATGTTGACTTTATGTTACTTTTTCTCCCATATCATCGTAGGATACATTTTGAGCAATTAAGGTAATTGTAGCTCATGATGATATAGAGTTAAATCAGATGACTGTCAAAACCACTTTCTTGAATAAAGACCTTTATGAAGAGGTCTATTTGGTACAACCTAAAGGATTTCAGGATCCAGATAGAACTAACATGGTCTGCACGTTAAGCTGATCAATATATAGTTTATATTAAACCTCCTAAAAGTGATACCTTACATTTGATAAGGTTTGGCCTCTTTCGACTTCATGGAAAATAAAGTTAAAAAGATGCTTGTACTATGAAGTCAAAGGGAGCAAAATTATCTTCCTACTATGTATGTGGATGATATATTGCTCACGTCAAATTACTTGATCACGTTGTATGAGATTAAGCAACTTTTGGTCAAGAACTTTGACATGAGGAAACTTCGTGTAGCATCTTCTGTCCTAGGTATTCAGATTCACTAGAACAAATCTCAACACTCATCAGACATCTCACAAAGTGCATACATTGAGTATATGTTACAAAGGTTTAATACGGTTAATAGTAAACCTATCGTGGCACCTATATCTCATAGTGAGAGATAATCTTTGACACAGTATCCAAATAATAAAGTAAACAGAGAAATTATGGATAATGTTCCTTATTCTAGTACGGTTGATAGCCTGATGAATGCTAAACTATATACTAGGCAGAGCATTGCATTCACCATTTGACTGTTTGGTCAATATCTGGTTAACCCAGGTGTAGATTATTAAAATGCAGTCAAGCAAGTATTGAGATACTAAAGGGAATTAAGGATTATATGTTGACATACAGAAAAGTCAACAGACTAAACCTCATAGGGAATTCAAATTCAGATTTTAGCCATATATCTTGATGATCAAAATTCCACATAAGGTTACAATTTGAAGTTTATAGATGGTACAATATCGTGGAAAAGTGTCAAGTAGACATGGATAGCTTCCTCAATCATGCATGCTATGGGGCTACTTCATAGACGGTTTAGCTCAAAAACTTGATTTCTGAGTTGTCTAAGGTTAATTCAGTGGCTAGACCCATTTGGATGTACTGTGGTAATCTTCTTGCTGTGTTGTTTAATAACAACTAAGAATATCACAAGGTCTTAGCATTTCGAGGTCAATTATTTGACTATAAAGGAATTGATACGGAAAGGTGATATTAAGATTTGAAACATTTAAAGATTGAGAAAAAGTTAATCGATCATTTAACCAAAGGACTTCACCCACTTGTGTTTAAAACACAAGTATACATTATGGGTGTTTTGACGTCCTTAAACATTGTTAGATAGGGGATCGTTATGTTTGCTCCATATACATTTATACAATTTGATGTATTATAGCAGTATGGTGGTTCATCAATAGAGATGGCCATTGTTTATCCTTAGTAATACGTGTAATAGTATATTGTCATAATATATAAAAAAGTCTTAAGATTTGTGTCGATCTTAAATTTCAATCCAATTTGGTACCAAGCCATGTGTGAGGAAATGTCTGCCCTACAGAACAACAACACTTGGACACTAGTGCCTTATGACTCTAAGATGCAAATTTTGGAAACTAAATGGGTCTTTCAAACCAAGTATAATGCGGATGGAACTGTGGCTAAACATAAGGCCCGCCTTGTGGCTAAGGCTTTTTCCCAAACTACTGGAATTGATTTTTCAGATACATTATCTCCATTGGTGAAAGCATCCACCATTAAAGTTGTCTTATCCCTTACTGCCTCCTTCAATTGGAGTATTCAACAAGTTGATATCAACAACGCATTTCTCAATGGTGAGCTTCATGAGACTGTGTACATTACTCAGCCTCAGGGTTTCCAACACCCACATCTTCCTAATCATGTGTGCAAGATATCTAAAGCCCTCTATGGCCTAAAACAGGCTCCAAGAGCCTGGTATCACAAACTCAAGACTGCTCTTCTATAGTGGGGTTTCTGCAACTCTAAAAATGACACATCTATGTTCTACCTTCTTCAAAATGATACAGTTCTCATCCCTTTAGTCTACGTGGATGATATTTTCATCACAGGCAACAATTTATCCGCAATCCAATCCATTATATGCAAGCTCAATTCACAATTTACCCTCAAAACACTAGGCGATTTACATTATTTTTTGGAGTTTAAAGTTTACAGAAACTCAACTGGCCTATATCTATCACAAAGTGGGTATAATAAAGATTTACTCATTCAGGCTAATATAGATCTCTGCAAACCTTGCTCCACTCCAGCTTCCACGGTTCACAAGCTTTCTCGCAATGATGGCCAACCTTTTACAAATCCTTCACTGTATCGCAGCTTGGTTGGCGCTCTACAATATCTCTGCAACACGAAACCTGACATCAGTTTTATCGTCAACAAGCTCAGTCAGTTTCTTTCCACTCCTCTCACACCTCACTAGATTGCTTTAAAACGGGTGTTACGTTACCTGAAGGGCTCCTTCGATCTAGGGTTACTATTCAAATCCTCCTCGTCTCTCGACTTTCAGGCGTTTAACGACTCTGACTGGGCCAGCTCTCCAGATGGCTGCAAATCCACAAGTGGTGGTTGTGTTTTTCTTGGGAGCAATCTCGTATTCTGGAGCTCCAAAAAGCAGACTGTAGTCGCTCGTTCGAGCACCGAGGCCGAATATCGAGCTCTCTCTCAGCTCTCAACTGAGGCACTTTGGTTATCATCTCTTCTCTCTGAACTTGGGTTTCCCCCTTCGCAACCAGCTATTCTCTGGTGTGACAATAACGGTGCTCGCTCTCTCTCCCAGAACCCAATCTTCCACGCTCGCACAAAGCATATCGAGATTGACGTGCATTTTGTGCGAGATAAGATTGTCGTTGGCCTTCTTGAGGTATGGTATGTGCCCTCTATTGATCAAATCGCCGATCTGCTCACCAAACCCCTCTTTGTGGCTCGATTTAGGGATTTAACTTTCAAACTCAACCTTGTACAAAATCCGAGATTTCGTTTGAGTGGGAGTATTAGGGATTCACTTCCGATAGTAAAGTCATGTACAGAGTCTTGTAACGGGCCAAGACACTTAGCTTCAAGCTCATCTACCAAATCAACATCCAAGCTCACCACAATCTACTCTACAACTGATAACAGTGGAGCATCTCATTCTCAACAGACTTCCAGCTGCAGATAACAAAATCATTTCATGTTGTACATTCCGTTGTAACAAATAGTCTAGAATCAAGCATAACTTTGTATATAATGTTCTTACAGCAAACGCAATAAAGCTATGAAAAACATTACAAATTCTACTTCTCTTTATTTTACTATCCTTCAATCATCAGCGTATATCAATACCCAGTTCAAGTGCCGCTAATATGTGGAATTTAAGAAAATTTGATAATACGCAACCTTACTCTTATTTAATAAAAAAGATGTTTCTGATAGACTTATATGCAATGCATCATACAGTTGAAACCTTCATCTACTAATGCCATGTCGTGTGAGAAATTGATCGACTTTGATGGTCTGTTTCTTCTCGTATTCACATTAAAATTTGAGCAACATCTGACAATAATTTCATTTCATCTAAAAGCAATCCTTTCTTTGTGTACCAAGATCTTTGAAAAATCTTACAGTATCCAAACTCGACAAGAAAGCAGTCAATTGAACCAATACCCGTGAAATTGGAGATTTCAGGATAATTTCTTTTCCATGGAGAGAAACAAACAATGGTGGCCCTGACACCTTCCTTCGGTGAAGATTACCTCGTTCTGATTTGCTATCACTTCTGGAATCAACTTGTCATTTGAATCCTCATTACATACAGCATTACGTGAAAGGTACACCTTTCCAACCTGTGACTCACTTTAGTTAATCCTTTATATTATAATATTTAGAACACTTGAAAATATAAGATGGAGAATGTGGCCTTTTTTAACTCATCAGGAAGAAAGAAATTATTCAAAATGTACCTTAAGTTGCTTAGCATCTGAACGTAAGAAAAATGATAAGATATCAAGTTCACATATGACCCTTTTTTTCCAACTAGGTACATGCATATTTAATTCTATGTGTCTGCATCAGGCTCAACTTTTTATTCAACTTTTAAAAATCATTAAGTTTCACTGATTGTACATTAAAATTTTCTCTCTTCATAAAGTATGTCACTACTCCAAGATTTTTAAACACAAAAAATTTAAAAACCATTAAAAATATAATGCACTATATTACTCTTATAATAATGTTTTAACTATAAGACTAAATATACATAGATTTTGGTGTAATGATCTCACAGTTTACTGGGAAATCAAAAATGGCGTGCAGAATTAATAGTTTCATGATATTAGTGATTACTTTGTATACTTTTCCTATAACGTTTGTTTTTGAGCTTGCAGATACTTCTTAGCTCTTACTTGCAGGTCTCTTTCCTTGAATCTTCACTGGGGTCATGGAGTGTCTTGCTATATGATCTCTTTGTCCCCAAAAGACATCTACAGAGATCTTATAACAGTTCAACATTGTTGAAATAGCTTATGTTACAGTTGTGTTGCACTTCGAGTGGGGAGGAATTTAACCTTACATGATTAGGTACATGAACGTTATCTAGGAAATGACTTGCCAGAGAGTCATCGTCCATTTGGTCAAAGAATGCTCCATTGATCGAGTTTTGCTTTCTTATTAGAATGCTTAGAAGCCACTGAAATGTTCTCATTTGTTTAGTTCATTTACATATCAACTGGTGTTGAGAATTTGAGCCAACTTAATTATATCCATTTTAACTAATTCTTCTCTGTGAACTTGTCAAAGTAATAAACGTAATGTGATGTATCATCCAGATTGTGTAATTTTTACTTGATTTAAGAAGTATAATTAAGATTATCATGAATTAGGATATAATGATCTTTACCTAGTAAAACTTAAATGTATTCTCATAATTTTCTCTTTTTATTAAAAAAAGAATTCTTAGATTAATTTAATAAACATAAAGGTGTGACTCATATTATTTTGATTGATTCTAATATCAGGTGGGTCTAAGATAATGATTATCACTACAAGAAAAATGTCGTTTAGAGACAGATATTAACGAAAAACCTAAACGATAAGTAATTGATTATAATTAGTTAGTTAATTATAATCAATTACTTATCGTTTAGTTAGTTAATTAATTCTATTTTAATTAATTACTTAATCATTATAAATGTGTTAACAATATTTTTAATTAATCAATTAATTATTTTTAGTTAATGAATTAATTAAATATATATATAATTAATTTATTAATTCTATTTTAATAAAAAAATATATGTCATAGGTCCGTGACACTTCTTTGTTATTATTAGGTGTGACTTATGTATCACACCCGTGACATTTTTCTATTAATAATAATAATAATAATAATAATAATTACGACGTAAATAATCGGAGTCGTTGGATGTAACGGGCAGTTATCCTTAGTAGATAGTAAGTAAGTGAAGAGTGAGAAATAAAAAATAAGAAGTCATGCTTGTAAGCAATAAGTCACAGACATGATGATGCAGTTATTCTTAATAAATGGTAAGTAAGTGAAGAGTGAGAAATAAAAAAGAAGAAGTCACGCTTGTAAGCAATAAATCGCAGACGTGATGACGATGAGATAGAAGTTAAGGGAGCCGTAGGATCAAAGGGAGGACATGATGAAATTTTGTGTTCGTTTATCCCGTTCGTTCTTAATATTATATACTTAAAAACTCCTCTGTTACTGACAAAGCCATGTGAGCAATTGACTGAATTGATGAATCTTTTCTCTGTGTGTGTTTCGGAATAATCAAATCAATGTTTCCACCATTTCGTTAGACATCAATGCATCTCTGTACACAAAGATTCATCTAATAGACAAAATCTTTGAAATGTCTGACAAACTTATTTATTCACATATATTTTCATATCAATTGGATAAGTTTTTGTCACTACAATGAGTCTTTATAGTTTTATTTGATAAATGTTTAAATTATTGTGCCTTACATTTAATTTGTGTTTATATGGGCAAAAATTGTTGTATTTTGGTTTAACTATGATAAATTAATTTTTGGGCAATTGATGTTATAATATTTGTTGTAGGGTATTTGAAGAAATTAAAAAAAAACATCAAAAAGCTAAAAAAGAAAACCACCAGCTGGAGTGCGTGGAACAAAGGAGAAAATTAAAAAAAATTCAATCAAGCAAGAACCCATGCAGAAGAAGAAGACAAGGAGAAGCTCCAGCCAATAATTCAAAGCATTGCCATATCAAGCACTAAGAAAGTTCAAGAGGAATTAAATAAAAATGACAGCCATAAGGAACATGAGGAGGGACCAGCTAGTGAGGGACGTTGCAGCCCAAGAGACCCACCACGCAACAAGCAGAAAGGAGGCTGCTGTTAGAGGCATGTGGGTGAGCTGAACAAGGAGTCTTGCTGGAAAAATATAAAGTGAGTAGCAGCTGGTGTTGGTGATGTGAAGTGTGTAGGTGAGCTGTGTGATGAGAGTAACGTTGTTGGCTTGTGAGTTGTTGGAGAATAAAAAGAAGACATGTTAGGTAGTAGAGGCATGGAGGGAGACATGGTTGGTGTGTGAAAGAGTAAAATATACAAAGAAAAAAACAGAAGAGTGGCGTTACATCAGCTGGAGTGTGTGCAGTGGATGAAGTGAGCTTGTGACTGAAGTGATATATATGTGTGTGTTGGTGCTGTGAAGGAGGGGGGATCAGCTGTGGGTGTGAGTGTGTGATTTAGGTAAGTGCTGTGAGGGGTTGCTGGAAAAATAAAAAATAAAAATAAAAAGGGCTTTGAAGTTGGAGTTACGGGAGTATAGTGGTGAGTGGAAGCTGGTCTGTGGAGTGGTTGTTTTTGCATGATGGGTCTGGTGAGTGTAATGTGTGAGTGTGTCTTGTTGGGTGAGTGGAGTAGTTACGTGGGTCTGGTGTGTGGATTTAGTTGTGTGCGTGAGTAGCTTAAAAAAAAATACAAAGAACCATGGAGGGGCAGAAACGTGAGAGCAGAGAGGGAGGAGAGTGGCGTTGAACAGACCAGGAGACGTTGTGCGTGAGTGAGAGGCTGGAGTGTGGTATGTGTGAGGTGTGTACAGCTGGTGATAACGTAAAGGAGTGGTGTGAGGTGTGTGTGAGTGATTAGCTTGTGAAGTTACGTTGGTGTGTGCTGTGGAGCACAGAGGAAGTAGCTTGTGACCTTGGAGCTATGAGTGTGAAGTAAGGAGAAAAACGTGAGTTGTGCTTGTGTGTGATGTGTGATGGTGTGAGTGACTTAAAATATACAAAGAAAAACAGAAGAGTTGGTTGTGTGCGTGAGAAGGAAGGTTGCGTGAGTCTTGCTGGACAAATAAGAAGGCAACTTAAAGAGGAAATATAGGCAGCTGGTGGTGTTGAGTGTTGGCTTGGTTGCTGCCTTAGGCGTGGTCTTGTGAGCTTAACAGGTGAAATAACAAGGGAGGAGCTGTTGGCAGAGGCGTGGACATCTGCTGGAGTGCTGGGTGTGCGCGACGTTTAGGCTGAGAAGGTTTGGAGGTAAATTAAATTATCACAACAAGGGGGTATTGGCTGTGGAGTACGTGGTCTGCAGAGAAGAAAAACATCGCAATTCCCTAGCTTCATGGCTGATCACTGGATTTCAACATCCGCAGCAACTTCAATGGATTTTTGCGACTAGTTCATCATAATCCTTCGGCTCAATGGCAAAGGCAGGAGCTTGGCGTTTTTATAGAGGAGTTAAACTACATTTATCTTCTGTCCATTTAATTATGTAGTAATTCATAGATCTTACTATTTAATTATTTGGAGTTGCGTTTTGATTATACTTTTGGATTGGAATATTTTGTGACTGGATTAATGTTTGGCAATTGATATTGTGTTGTTTTTGGATTTAATTTCATTACTTTGTTTTGGGTCAAAACTTTGTATTGAGATTTTAGTGAAATTGACGATTATTCAAGGTGGCTTGAATTATTGGATCATTTTATCTGTTGCTGACATTAATTCTATTTTCTTAATTATTCTGTAAAAGTCGAGCATTGGTGTTAATATCCCTAGTTCTATTTTACTAGTCTGGTGGCAGTTAGTAAATTGGGATTTTTGGAAAATATTTTTGTAACAATTCGAGGTGGCTCGGTTGTTAGTTTAAAAGCTCGATTTTAATTCTTGGTTCAATTGTTTTAACTCCCATATCTTTTTGAGTGATGATTGCCTGCGTTATTGAACTGAAGGATTGCATTTATCATTGTTAACTATTTGTGTTTGTTTTCTTATTTAATTCACTCGTTGTTATTTCAAATTTCTCGTTTCAATTTTTAAAATACCAAAAACAAGTCCTTTGCAGTTATTTTCATTCGTTGCAATTTTTATCGGTAATTGTTAAAATCAACCCCATTTTATAATTTAGTCTGCATTGCATATAGTAACTTAGGAAATTAATTTCACTTTTGGTTCCTCAAGAGAACGACTCGAGGTTGCGTTATACGCAATCCTTGGTTAAATTTTTGAAGAAACCCCAAGGCGACAATCGGACGAGAAAAAGGTTATTTCAGAGCTACACGGCTCAGTGGCTAATACATTTATAGCCATCGGCAAGGAGCCATACAAACAAACATGTATACACATATGTCTAATAATTCAAGAATTCATAATTCATCTCATAATTTATAATTAACAAAATGTCACCACATAAAGCATATCATAAAATTATCTATCAAGGCATAACACTCAAGTATGTATCATACTCAACACAGAAATGATGAAATGCACAACAAATGGCTCAAGAGTTCTGTGGAACAAAACGGAGAAACCGAAGTTTACACCGTGAACAAAACAAGTCTGATTTCTCAGGATCTTGTAGCCTCAAACGGGCAGCCGGGAAAAGGATATGGATCAACGTGCACGTGATCGAAACGGGTTTCTCTCTTGCCCAATCACAAACAATTTTATATACAATTTAGTCAATCACAAATTCGTAGTTTCATGCTTCTTTCATTTCATCAAATTCTCATATTTCATATTTTTCTTCTTTTCATTCAATTCAAAATGTTATCACCCTTTTCAAGGTATAACATGGTCATAATTCATCAAGCAATTTCAAATCTTCACAACAATTCAATTTCACGCAATGTAAACATAAACATCCAAATAGAGCATTTGCCCATCGGACAACAGCTATAAATATATTACCCACCAAATTTTGCGGAAAATCCAAGCTCAAGATTGCCTTTCCTCTTGCTCTTGAGTAAGGTTTTCTTGATTCCCTTCACATAAGCCAATTTCTATTTAAACCATATTTAATGAAAGTTCATAAACTTCAAGAATCAAAGAAATGCTAAAATTGAATTTAAACATAACATACTCATAGTCCATCTAAGCTAGAAAAACTAAAACCTTAGCTTAGAAATCCAAAATCAAGTTGATTTCATCATCCTCTTCTTTCTTCCTTCATTTCCAACACAAACCCTAATCTCTATTTAATCCCCTTTTGAATCTACTAAGAAGAAAGATGAAATCTTACCTCCAACAAGTTGATTTCTTCTTCTTTTTCTTCTTCTTTCTTCTTCCTTCCAAGTTTCCTACGCT
>JANSVI020001359.1:403589-416443 GCA_025434765.2 Erythroxylum kapplerianum | reverse complement strand
CATGTTTCTTGCTTGGTGGGGTATTGATCACATCACACGCCTGCCTCTTTTTAACATTAATCTTTTTCACAAGTTTAGTTGGGGAAAACCGTCACGAAAGTTTGAGGATTGACAAAAACAAGCCCTTACTGCATCATAATGAATCGTGGGTTTTTGTTGCAGAACCCATAAATCATGAAAAGCTCTGTACTTGTAGCATATCAATGTCATCAAATCATCATGGTCATCCGATAGGTCCTAATCAAAGCTTGTCATAATATCTTGAGTTTTTTTTGGGCACTCGTTGGGATCGTCTGGGCTTATCATCATCGTTTCAAGGACATCTGAAACTGGAGTAAGCTGATACATTAGAGAGCTAAACGTTTCATCGATACATGAATGCTACTTTGAATGTGAAGTTTCCTGCAAAATGAACAAAATGAAGTTAATAGGATGTAGAACATGTTCTGAAATTCCATATAGCAGCCAACACTAATTAGATCAAACATTGTGAGATTAGGAAGAGATCCAAGAATTTTAGCTTTCCAGATTCAGGTTTCAATAGTTTTTCTTCTTTTCTATTAGTTATTTCATTATCCTTGATGTGTAATATGAATTCTAAGATGTTAAACATGTTTATGGAGTTCTAAATTGTAGATTAGGATTTATTTTGGGACTTGGATTGTCATTTATTTCAATACATATTGGATATTTGTGATAATTATTCATGCTTAAACTTGACAATAAATCAAAAGAGCTAGTCAAAAGTAATCAAAGTTAGATTGTATAACGAGAGTTGGGAGTTTGCAATTATCAAGTTAATAATCATGCTAAGAGAGATCTTTTTTGAGAAATTAATTATCTTTTAGATTTGAGAAATTGATTATCTAGTAGATAGCTTCAAATCTAATTAAATAAGTTAAGAAAATTTTTATGAATCGAGAGGTTGCAAATTTGAAATTTCAAATTCAATTATGGTTAATTGATTAGATGTTGAGAGAGTAATCAATACCTAAAGCAGAAAAGCTAAAACCTTAAACCTCTCTCACTTCTTAAACTTCTTCGTAAAAGAAGATGCCTTTGTCCTCCGTCTCCAAACCATTGATTTTCTCTCGTCTCCCTGCGACTGTAAGTCTCTCCTCGCTCTATCTACGAAGGGTCGGGGATGAGTGAGTGAGTGAGTTTTGTGGGTTTTCGTTTTGGTTTATTACATACTGATTTTGCACCTGAAGTTACTGCAGATGCTTGACATGAACAGGGAAAGGGTAGTTGTTTGTGTAGAAACCGGAAAATTGTTGTGAGGGCAGGTCCAAAGAAGATATCTTTTGGGAAAGAATGCAGAGAGTCTTTGCAAGCAGGAATCGATAAGATAGCTGACGCTGTATCTCTTACTTTGGGGCCTAAAGGTTTCTCATTGATCATTTGCTTCTCTGTTTTTATATCTTCTATCGACTATTAGTTGAGTCTCTTTGGACTTTTTCATTAAATGGAATTCTCATCGGTGGTCTTCATTGTTTTTCTCTGTTTTATGAAGTAGTTGGAACATTATTAGATGGTTAATTCCCATGAAATAGAGTAGTTATTTTAGTTGATCTTGATGTAAGTAAAGGAATGTACAATTTTGCTTATTCTTTTGCACAATTTGCAGGACGTAATGTTGTCCTATCAGACTCTAAGAGTTTAAAGGTGGTAAACGATGGTGTTACAATAGCTCAAGCCATAGTTCTTGCAGATGCTATGGAGAATACTGGAGCAATGCTCATTCAAGAGGTCATTCATGGTTGCTACATGATCACCCTTTCTAAATCTAACTTATCGAGCCTATGATTAAAAAACTAAAACAAACAAGTGAATATTAAGTTCCTGCTTGCAGGTGGCAACTAAAATGAATAGTTTGGCTGGTGATGGTACAACAACTGCTATAATTTTGGCTCGTGGAATGATCAAAATGGGGCTTTTGGCAATTGCTTTTGGAGCCAATCCTGTTTCTTTAAGGAAAGGGATAGAAAGGACTGTAAATGAATTGGTGAAAGTTTTGAAAATGAATAGTTATCCAGTTAGAGGAATGGAAAATATTAAAGGTCTGTACTTACTTTTGTTAGGCTTTCAAACACTTCGTTTATTTAAATAGTAATGCTTTAAAGTTGTTTTTACAGCGGTTGCTACAATTTCTGCTGGAAATGATGAGTTCGTTGGAAACTTAATTGCAGAAACTATAGAAAAGATTGGAAAGGATGGAGTTATTATTCTTGAATCCTCTTCAACTTCTGAGACTTATGTGATAATAGAAGAAGGACTCAAGGTTATCAAGCCAACTCTACTTCTGACAACTTGAAACTATTTCAGCTGAGTCACACTGTATACCTTTAGCTAACATCAATTGCAAGCATAGTCAAATACATGGAAAATAGCTGCTCTTTGGAGAACAAAAGTCCGTGAATGTTTAAGGCATTCTGTATCTCAAATTGCAAAATATCTGAAACTGGTTGTTGTTGCATGGAAACTATAAAATCATCCTATTATGCTTAGTACTTTGGCGGTCAAAACCAGAAAAACTTCAGAATGATTTATTTGATCTTGTTTCTTGTTTTCTAAATTGGTTTTAGGTTTCAGCGGGCTCCGTTTCTAATTTCTTATTTTTCTTTTTCACATTTCTCTTCTTCTCTTTTACAGATAGACAAGGGCTATATGTCACCACATTTCATTACAAATCAGGATAAATCCATAGTAGAGTTTGATAATGCAAAAGTGTTAGTGACTGATCAAAAGATTGGAAGTGTCAAAGAGATAGTTCCTTTATTAGAGAAGACCAACCAATTGAGTGTTCCACTTTTAATATTTGCTGAGGATATCTGAAAGCAAGTATTGGAAACACTTGTGGTGAACAAATTGAGAGATTTAATTAATGTTGCTGTCGTGAAATGCCCTGGATTTGGAGAAGGCAAAAAAGCTATATTACAAGACATTGCCCTTATGACAGGTAAATCTTCTGTTTTATTTTCAACTATTGCTGAAGATAATGGGATTATTATATGTTGCTTTGAATTGTTTAATTTTAATTATGGAGACCATTATATGTGTGGATGTTACTATTCATTGAATGTATAACATCTTTGTATGATCTTTGTGTAATAAGTGCATGTACATCAGCATTAATGTTTTGATATCTCAGGTTTCCAGACAATTTTTGGGTTATTGTAATTTTGGTTAGGGAACTTCCCTTTCTTGACTATTATTTTAACTACTTTTAAATGTAAACTTAGGAGTTGGTTACATTCCAATGCTTCCAAGTATAATTTCAAGTAACTCTTTTCATTTGTATATGCCACGAGTAGGATGATATTTGATAGTGATAGTATCAACTTTGGTTAGGCATGTGTTAATGTGTTAATATCTCATTGACTATCGGCGAGATCTTAATAAGTCTTATAAGGTTGGTTTGGACAATCCCCTGTGCTTCTTATGGTGGAATTACACCTAGTTTTTTATTCAGGGATATATTAATTTTCAACTGTAAGGCTTTGAGAAAAGCCCTGGATTTGTTCTCCTCAAATTTAAATATATTTCACATTACTTAATTACTTGAAATTTTGATAATATGGTAGAAAAATTCCTTAAGAGTTAAATCGGTCAAGTTTGAAGGTTTTGTGATTCACAAAGGATTCAGGTTTTTTGCAAAACCTTTGGTAATGATTCTGCTATGCTACATTCACAAAAGATGTGGTGCCGAACGACCTTTTTAGAAAAGAAACCTTCTTTACCCTAACACTCAATGCTTCTATGTGTTTTCTTGCATTGCAAAGGGTGCATCTCATTCAAATGACATTTGAATTTCTTATCCAGCAGTGGGATTCTTGATCATATGCTCATTATCTCGTGCTTTAGTCCGATTCTTGTAGAGGATATGTCCTTGAAACACTATCAGTTGGCCCTAAGCATGCTAAAAATCTTTGATGATATTGACATCTATTCTGATAGATATGTCTTGTATATTATAAGCTGTTTGTTCTTGTCAACCATAAGTGTTGAATTAGCTGCTTGCTTGTCAAGAGTGTAATTACACTACAATAACTGGATGCAGCTTTATTGCATATATTCTATTGTACAATTGACAGGTGCCGATTTTCTATCTGGAGACCTTGGTATGACCCTCATAGGAGTAACATCAGATCAACTTGGTATTGCACGAAAAGTTACTATAACAAGCAATTCAACAACCATAGTTGCTGATCCTAGTACTAAAGCTGAAATTCAGGCAAGAATCCTGCAGATAAAGAAGGACCTTTCTGAAACAGATAATGCATACATGTCAAGAAAGCTGTCAGAGAGGATTGCTAAACTTTCTGGTGGTGTGGCTATAATAAAGGTCTGTGTATGAGAAATTTATGCATCTATTTAATCAGAAATTCTTTTAAAGCCCGAAACCATATCTTTGCAATTGATCTTGAACTCCATTTTGATTTGTCACTGGGATTGGCCAAGTTTAGTAATTGATACTTTAATTCAAATAACTATTATTCTTTTTCTAGTATGATGGCTAATAAATTAAGCACATTTACACCCATTTAAGTTTATGCACATTGTATATATAAATATCTAACTATATGTATAAATGTTGCTGCTTTTCTTTTAGCTTTATTTTGTGCTGTCAATATGATTGTATAGTTGAGAAGCGAGGCTTCTAAATTCACTTCATTGAATTTCCTTTCTGGTTTTTTGTGGAATTTCATCTGCTCTGCCTCACTCATTCTCATGCTCGTTGAGTATTTGATGTTCTTCACTTGAAATTAACATTTACTTCATGAAACTCATCTAAGACTCCAATGATTATTTTTGTAAGATCAACTTCAGGTTTTCTTCTATGTCTAACTAGCAAACTTGTAAAAGTGGAAGTATTGATTCTCGGTCTTATAAGAATATCTTAATCATATTGAAGAAGAGTACTGTCAGGATTTCTGTAAAATTGTTTACCTACAAATAATGTCTTCATTTTAGGTTGGAGCACATACAGAGATGGAACTTGAGGAAAGGAAATTGAGGATTGGGGATGCAAAAAATGCAACATTTGCTGCAATGGATGAGGGAATAGTACCTGGTGGTGGTGCTGCATATATCCACCATAAAAGATTGTATGGAAGATAAAACTGAGCAGATTGGTGCTGATATAGTAGCAAAGGTCTCTCACTAGTGTCTTTTTCTTTAGTCGGGCAGAACTTCAAAGAAAGTGCGTATGTTTGTGATATTCAGTTACTATGTGCGTTTGTTTGTGATAGAGGCAAAATACTAAAAGAGGAAAAAACAAGTTATCTTGCAAGTCAAATTTACTTAGGACAGATCCAAAGGTTACATCTGCCATGGAAATAGATACCAAGCTAAGTAATTTAGCAATTAGACCTTTTCTAGCTGGCTTCCTTCCATCTTTGATGCCCCATCAACTTCCTGCTCAAGTGACAATGCAATTTCAATTGCTTGAAAAGCACAATCAGATGTGACTGCTGTTATCTTTTGCGATTCCTTCCTCAGATAAAAGAGTAAACGCCTTTGCTTCCCGTGTATTTTTTATATGCGTACCTAATATTCATTAAAAAAGACACATATTTCATCAGTCAAAATTCTAAAAAATGACATATAAAATGAAATGCCTGGATGAGAACTAACCTCCACAAAGTTCTGTCGAGATTGATGACCATTCTTCATTTTCTGGATCAGCAAGCAGGTCCTCAACTTGTTTACCAATTGACACAACTCAAACTGGGTCTGGATAGACCTGCATCAATCACAGAAGACATTGACATCCAAGGCACATACAAACAAATTCCTGAAACAAGACTGCAACGCTTACTTCTCCAAAAGCAGCCCTTAACCCATTTATACGCTTGGCTTCTGCAAGGGTTGCTTCTTTTGAAAACACATCTAATTCAGATTTGATTTGTTCATTCACAATGGACTCGATTTTCCCGAACAATTTAGGATCAATTGGCTTGCCTACAAACGATAATATTTTTCAAAAGTAGTGCATAAAGATAAACAAAGTTAAGCAGATATTCTCAAATAGGGTAAATAATCAAAATTACCATGAGAGAAATCAAATCGTAGCTTTTCAGGAACAACAATAGACTCCTTTTGATCGACATTATTGCCAAGCACTTCCTGTTTTTATTTTTGAAGAGCATCATAAAATGCAAAGCTTTTATAAAGAAATAACTTCATAAGTTCAAAGTAAAATTGCTCGATGAACTTACTCTGAGAGCAAAGTTCAACATGTGCGTACAGTTATGGTTAGAAGCAACAAATTTGCGCCGATCATAGTCAACCTGCACTAATCATTGGAACAAAGGATTTAATCACAGAAAAGAACAAAAAAGATTTCACTAATCATTGGAACAAAGGATTTAATCACAGAAAAGAACAAAAAAGATTTGCAGTACAGATAGATACTCTTTGCACCTTACAGATCACTTTATCACCCACAGAAACTCTACCAGCGTTTCCATTAAGGAAACCAATGTGTAGAATAAACCCACCAAAAGTTTGAACATTGCCAACTTGAAATGAATCAAAAGAGCCCTCAAGTAGTCCAGTATCAAAGATCTACAATCAGAAATTTTGCAGCTGTAAGACCTTATGTAAAGAAGCAGTGTAAACTATGAACAGACTGTTAAACAATCTCGATAACATATTAAATACTTGGTCTTGCCACCAATTAAAATGAAAGATCATCATGTTTCTATTTCACCATAACGAGTCAAGGCCCCTATGCATGTCTCAAACATATTGAAAGTCACTGTGAAGGTTAACTACCAGTTGCAATGTCTTTACCTGACCACCTTGCTCAGCATAGAAACTGGTAGACTCCAGAACCACCCCAACCTCATTGCTTGCAGCAGCACTGCCTAAGAACTCGGAACCACTGTAGATGGCCTTTATTACACTCTCATGGTCCTGAAAAATAACTCATAAGAAAAAGGGAAGCAACCCTTATGTGGAATAAAAATTGAGATACTTGCAAAACCAAATTGGCAGTCAAAGCAGGCAAACAAACAAGTATTATCCAATGTAGTCTTGGAAGGAGAAAGTACTGCTCTCTCTCAATGGGGGTGCAGGGGCAGACACACATATGCAAAAGTTTGCTGGACAAAAGCTTTCAAACTATACACATCCCTATCTACAACATTGACCTAATATTTAAGAAAACAAAATATCAAGAACCATTCCAATATCCAGATGGAAAATTTATTTGGAAAAATGAGCAACCAAGAGGAACAAATTGCTCTTCCACAACCACATACTGATAAGACAACAAAATCCTAGCCAATAGTGCTGCTCCAGTTTGCAGTGGAGCAAGTAATGACTTCGGCTCCTTGGAAAGATATGTCTGAGACTGTACTAACACACCTAGGCGAGACAAATAAAGCATTAGGAAGAACAAAGGAAAGCTCATTTGATCCACAGGATGGAGACAATATAAAGAAGACAATAAAGTGGACTGTGCTCATTCTGTCGAAGTCAATAATTTGATCACAAGCAAGATATAAGAAGACAATTATATGCATTGTGCTCATTTGTTCAAGTTAACAACCAAAATTCAATGCCAGTCAGACACCATATTCACTCACTTAACATTGAAACTTTAAATTAGACAAGGTGCAACAATCTACATGGATATTTCAGATGCTTGATTATCGGAAAATTTCAAACTAAATTGTAAGTGATATCCAACAAAACAATAAAGAATTCAAAAACTAAAAACTAATAGAAAAATTAAGGATACAAGTAATAGTTCTCACACATAGAGAACTTAAGAAAGAAAAGGTTAATGAACCTGGAACCAAATAAATTTATAGGAATCATCTGTGGTAGGAATTCCCTTCTTCTGCAACTCAGATGTTGCATCAGCATCCGTAACAATAGCACCACCAGCTTGCTGCCAAACAATGCTGTTAGCAAAAGAAGGGGAAAAGGCCATATAACAAGTACATGAAACTGAAGTTTTATATTTACTGGTGTAGTTGATCAGGTACATAATACTAATTCATCTCTAAATGTTTGTTTTTGAAGTTTTCTTCTCAACCTGTTACTGATGCCTTACCTTATTTAGGGCACTTCTTGATCTTTCCCTTGCCTCATCCATTGCATTATTGAAACCTTCAACATCCACACGTAATCCTCTTTCTTCTGCCATCAACTATTGAGAGGAGATAATTAGGACACATAAGCACAAGAGAAAATGCATATAGAGAATAGCAATTTCAGCACCTGAGTCAGATCTAAAGGGAATCCATACGTGTCCCACAAAACAAATGCATCCTGCAACCAAGAAATTGAGAGTCAATGTTGGAGAAATGAAACCAACGCAAGTTCTTTGTTTTATTTCAAGGCATCAAGGGTTTTTAGAAAATGTCTAAAATAAATTAGGGTCAGCTCTTTTGCTGAGAATTGGAAGGATGTATACTTTAATGTCTATGCACTTGATACAGCTTCACAAGACTAAAGACACAACGAGAAAAAGATTCCAAAATCTGATATGTAAACCCCAAATGCAGTAAGACAAATGGAAATAAGAACAGATACTTTGCAAACACCAAACGCGAAATAAGTTTGCAACTAAAGTAGGTATTCTCAGAAATGAGCTTGCCTGCCCACTCAACACCTTCCCCTTGACCTCCAGAGCAGCTTTCTTAAATTTTACAATTCCCTGAGAATGTGTTGAGGATCAGTTGATTGATACTACAACTCTATGATTCCAGACATAATCAGAAGTTTCAAGAAACTGATATAGAATGAATTAATCCCTTCAAATCATGAGTAAGTCTGAATATATGATAAAAGGAAATGCTGGAGGAAAATAGATGATATAATTTGTCCCTTTTTCTTGCTAAGCAATGATGATATACAAGTTCTATATTCGTACATACCTTGAGCAAAGTCCTGCCAAAACTTGCTTCCTCTGCTGCAATTATTTCCCTGATATGTTTCTTGTTTTGTCTGAGCTCTGGAAAAATATCACCCATCACTTCTACAACAATTCCAACAAGCCTGCATCCATTGCAAGTCACAAATATCAACTAGTAAGAACAACACATAAAGTTAAAAAAAAATGCACGTATCAATGATCACAAGAGAACATGCTTTTTCAGAAAGAATGACGTAGAAACATTCAAGAAATGAAAGCAACTTAATAAAAGTAAATGCAGACAACAACCTCAGTTTTGATCCAAAATATTAAGTATCAGTATCTTTCTTACCCATTAAAAAATCCTTCTCGCGCTTTAAGAACCTCGCTTCCATAACGAACAGCTCGACGAAGGATACGTCTTAGAACATACTCACGACCCTCATTTCCTAAACTGTGTAAAATCCATATGAGAAATACAATTAGCATAAAAATATTTGCATAGCATACATGTGCAGTAAAACCAGACAACAGTTCACTTATTTATTTGAAACCATAAGAAGAGAAATCAGCTGATTTCAAAGTCTTGGCCCTATAACTACCTGGACAAGAACCATCAGCAATCGCAAATGATAAAAGTCCTAATATGGTCACCAACAACCCTGTAAGCCATGTCAATGCCATCTACATCATCACGTCCAACTTTGCCAGTATAAGGTCGCGCCCCTGTTGCCTATGATTTTAGGAATAAAAGTTATCACGTAAGTGAACAAGTTTTCAAATTTTTACTCGAAGGTAAAACATGAGTGTTCAAAGAACAAAATCAGACAGCTATAGACCATTCAGGCAGTAAAGAACGTGCTACTGTACCACAGGAGAAAAAAAAGATATTAACTTGAAAACTATTACGGAACTAGAGAAAACCCAGGAACTGGTCTTAAGTTCTAAAAAGAAATTTTTAAAGCAGACTATCTAGTAATTCTGAAATGACCATTCTAGAGAAGGTGAAGCGAGTAATTCCACTAAGAACCTTAGATGCTAATTGTTCTGACACATATTTATATTAATTAAATAACCTTCACCTCACTGATTTTTTCACCCTAACATCATAAAACATGGAAATAGAGAAAAGGCATAAATATAAAGCAGAGAAAGACAATGTTAACAACTTGCCTGGTGGATAGCATCAAAAATTGGTGTGAACACATCAGTGTCATAATTGCTCATCTTATTCTGAAGAACGGATGTCAATCTTTCAAAACCCAGTCCAGTATCAACATGCTTTGCAAGCAGAGATTTTAAAGTGCCATCGCTTTCCCTATTGAACTGCACACCAACAGGATACGATATGGTAAACTAAAAAGGTTCTGGGCAGCCAAATCCTTCTCGGACTACAAACTGCCAACACTTGAAGAAAATATCCAACAAATTCAAAGATTTTCTCTATATCAACCGCACCTTGCTTAAGTACAATTTAAGAAAAATGAAGCCACAAGCTGGATGTGATTCTTTTCCTCGAATAACTTAATCAAAGTATCCCTCACTCTGCTCGCCGGCCACTCCACCTGGTGTTGATTAACACCTTATTATGGAAAACAGATCAACTATTTCTAGTAATCTTGTGAATAAAATAACGGATACATACATACTTATGAAATGAGATAAGAATAAAGTAATCTAAACAGGTGATCCAAATATCACATTATGATACTTTTTTTTTACTTAAAAGGTATGTCGTTAATGATGGAATCTTTAATTTTTAATATTTTCATAAAATTTTAAATCAGATTATAATATTTGTGATGTTTAAAATTTTACAAATTAATTAATTTAGTCATAGAACCTCAACTTGTTTGGATAGTGCTAACTTGACTAATTGCAATTACGAAAACAAGTGCCTTATCAATTCTTGTGGTTGTGGAAAGTGGGAAATGATCTTTTTTATGTAAGGAATATTTCATCAAATTGAGAGTAAATAATAAAAATTCATGAAATAACTAAGTAAGTAGTGCTACTTTTATTAGATAACAGCATTGGCGATTACATTGACCATGCTTCTTTATTCATATTCTGGTCCAGGAGCTCTACATCTATAGCTAGAAGTAACAACTTAATTATAATCTCTCGTTCTTTGAACATGTCTGATAGCAAGACTCCACATAATCTGAAACTCTCTTCGTGCCTGCCATATAAACAAAACAATATACCAACTTGTGAGTATCATGCGAATAAAGGAGGGAGACGAAAATGATAATGATTTGTTTTTCATATAAATTATATATCAGAAACATACCTATATTGACAAACTCATTTATTCGAATATATTTTCATATCATTTGTATGAGTTTTTATCCCTCAAAGTGATCATTTAGCTTTATTTGATTATTATTTGAATTATTGTGCCTTACATTTAATTTGTATTTTTAAGGGGAAAAAATTGTCATGTTTTGGTTTACTTGTGATAAATTAATTTTTGGACAATTTGATACTACATTGTTTGAAATTTTTGTTGCAGGATATTTGAAGAACTTAAAATTTAAAAAGGATTAAAAGAGCTAGAGAAACATAAGGCAAGCATTACATAAGACCAGAAAACGACAACTTGTGTGGTTTGAAGAGAAGGTAAAGGAAACGACACCGTGAGAACAGCGTGGCATGGATAAATGACAACGTAAAGAAGTGAAGAAAGTATGAAGTTGGCTTCAAGTTAAACCAAAATAAAAAGGGAGTCCAAAACGGCAGCATAAGGAGGAGAACGTTTTTAACTAGTGAGGTTTTTAATTGAAAAGTAACGCACAACATATGACTAGCGAATTGGGACTGGGGTAACAAAACTAGCTGGGTTATTTTATTGGGGTGACTAGCGACAATTAGGAGGGTGATTAAATTGTCACATCAAAGGGGACAAAAGGTGGCTGCTTGTAGGTTGTGTGAGTGTGTGGACCAAGAGGATTAAATAAATAAGCCAGTGGTAGGTAGTTTGTGTGGTGGACGTGAACTATGGTGAGTGGTTGATAAAAAAATAGATAAAAGAGGGGTTTTAAACGAAGACAAGAGGAGGTGACGTAAAAAAAGGTTGATTCGTATGGATGTGTTGTGTTGTCCTGGAGTAGGGGCTTGTGAGTGACTTGTGATGTGCGCTGTGCATGAGGTGAGTGGTCTGAAAAAAATAACACAAAATAAAAGGAGAAAAGAGCTGGTGCTGTTAACGTTTTACTGTGCTGGTTTGGTCTGGTCTTAAAGTTGTTTTGAACAAAAAATAAAGCAGCAGGTGAGGGCTTGTTGAAAGGAGTGTTGTATCATGGGTTGAACGTGAGAGTTAGCTGTAAAGGAGAAACAAAATAAAAGAAACAACCAAATGGAAGGAGCTGGTCTGCGTGAAAGGAAGAAGACAGCAACAAAAACAAAAAAACAAAAGTGGCTGGAAAGCAACTTAAATTATCAAATCAAGTTATGGACAAAAAGGTTATTTCAGTCAGCTATGCTTGTATTTATCTAATGATAGTAAGAAAACTTTTGAAACCATCATAAAGAAGGGGAAAGCAAAAATAAGATGAACTATTTATTCACTGTATTTTGTGGTGATGGAAATTCACTTTGAAAATTGATCAAGTTTCTTGAAAACTAAAAGAGGGATTTTAGTCCTGCAATAGTCGTAAGCTTCTTAGTCTACATGTATTAATAATTTAGAATACAAACTCGATTTAACTGATGTTAGAAACTTTAACATATCCCTATTCGGAACAAACTATTTCCTTTATTAAAGTTTTCAAATGGCTTTCAATCTTCGTTATTAAGACTTAAAACTATGTTGTCATAACTTCTGTATATATTTGATTTGTTAAGATAAAACGCCCTCTGATCGAATACCGGTTGAATTTAATAGCCCAAAGTAGTAGTAACGAAAAATAAAGAGAGACAAAAAATAAATGGGACAGAACACAAAGATTTACGTGGTTCGGTCAATGTGACCTACGTCCAC
>JANSVI020001358.1:97782-108520 GCA_025434765.2 Erythroxylum kapplerianum | reverse complement strand
TACTTGGTAAATAACAAGTTCACTAAACATGCCTAATATGAGAAATCCATTTAGAACATTAATTGTATGTCTATGGAATTCTCATTGCGATGATTATATAAGTGATCTTTGACTTGAGATCACTAAAGTATCTTGTATAGGGATTGATATGTTTTGATAATACTTATAACCTATTTAATCATAGGACGATCAATCGATAGTCATTGGAAGTAGCATATATGGAGGTAATTGTGTGATCAAGATAGGATTCAGTACCCTAAAATAATTAGGGAGAATGTTTCATTGTTCTCGATTAGTATTGATTCGGGAAATATTTGGCTAAGGTAGAATGACATTTTGTAAATAGTTTATAATTGTCATTACTTAAATCGATAACAGATAGCAGAAAACTAATATGATTAGACTCAAAATAAAGTAGACATTAATTCCATATTCTATGTCTAATCAAAACATTTTATTATGAAAGTATTGAATTATATGAAAAAATCATACACGAAAAAATTAGTCAAAACTACTTTGATATTTCTAAATATTAGAGTGATCATGATATGTTGCTAGACACCAATCTTGGTCTATTATTATAAATTTTTTATTGAAGAAGTAAAAATAAATTAAAAGGAGTTTGAATTTATCTAATTCTAAATATAAATTAAAATTATGATTTATAATCATTGTCAACATATTTGGGAACTTAATGAGTCTCACATATAGAATGGGTTGATGAGAGTGAGGTTATTTTAATGAAGTTAAACTTGATTGTAAAGTTTGAGAAACTTTATAATTAAATATGAGATATTTAATTAATAAGTATCAATATAAGATGTTGAATCTTATTTGAGCACAATTAGTATTTAATTATAATTAAAGTTATAATTGAAATTAGAATTTAATTTCAATTAAATTATTAAAATTTTCAAAGATTATTATAAATAGGCTTAAGTTGTATGAAGTTAGCACTTCTTGCTTAGCTCTCTCTGTAAGTGTTATAGACCTATTCTGTAAATAGTAGGGATGGCAATGGGTAGGGTTCGGTTCGGGTATTACTATACCCATATTCATATCCATTTTTTATTACTCAACCCATATCCTAATTCATATCCATCGATTTTTACAATTTACTATCCATATCCAAATCCATTGGATTGTTTGAGTTTTTGGATATCCATCGGGTTATCCAAAAGTATAAAGAGCAGATTTATGCGAACACTTTAAATCAAAATTACTTTAATAATAATAAGTCAAGATTTTGATTTGTATGTCTTAAAAAACCATAAAATTGGAAAAATAAAAATCATAATGTCTAGTGCAAATACAACATATATTTTTCACAATCAGGAACTGGAACAAAAACTGAAATATCTAAAGCTTCAAATTGTCTTTGTGTGAACTCCACAACATTCAAAACTCCATCTCCATATCATTTGCATTATTATCATCCTATAAGAAAATAAAATATGATGAAAAAGGTAAGGACTGAAGAGTAAAGTGAGAATTTTAAAGCTGTTTCTTCTCTGAAAATATTAATATTTTATTATAAGTAACCATAAATATTAAAGGAAAAAGAAAAAACAGAGTTAATAAAAAAGGGTAGGATATGGGTATCCATCGGTTCGGGTTATCATTAGACTCATATCCAAATCTATATCCACATCCATTTTTCAACATCTATTTAAAATCTATTTTTTAGCCTCCATGTCCATTTTTTGGGTCTAGTAGTGTAGTTATTAATCGGGTTGAAAACCACTGCCATCCTTAATGGAAATTGACATGCTAATATAATAGTCAAAGGATATTTATAGAGCTTATCATAAACCATTTCTAGTTATCCAACCTATTTATTCAACTTCAACTTATCCTGAGGCTGCTGATTATAAGAAGGTGTTCAAAATGAATTATCTTTTATTCAAACAACATGCCACTCACCAACCTACTAGCCAATCTAGACCAACAAAATCTCACAAACCCAAGGCTAAACAAAAAATTGATCCATCATCCTCATACACTAAGCATGATGATCCTTGGGAAAACCCTTAAAGATCAAAACTCCACCTTCTTCACCACTTCAAACCTGACCTATTCCATCCACTAGAAAAGACAAAGCTCCTTAACAAGAGTTCATTGCAACTCTTGAACTAGTGACTATTTTAAAAGAATATGAAGGACAAATATGTGTAGATTCTGAAATTTTTGAACAACATTTAAAAGTCTTAGATCAATTTAAATACTAATATGAAGTAGCTTAGATCATGATGGCTATGTCATATGCTTCTCAACAAACTGAGGTTGAACTAGAAATAAGCAAAGTTGAATCAACAAGGATTAAACCCCTCATACTTTCTTGACTACCTATGCCAGTACCTCCATCTCGTCCCACCTCAGGACCCTGATTTACCTTTGATGATATCTCTCCTTTAAAATGAAGATATCATTTACATGAATTTGCTGCTTGGATTGATTGCAAATTACTCAACCTAATATTAGTTTGAAAGATATCTTATCTGAATTCACCTCCCATTTTACTGGTACTTTAAGGGAATGGTGACAAAGCTTGGATGATTATAGAAAACTCCAATATGTTCAAGTAGCATCTACTGAAATTCTTCTTAGAGTTATCTATAAAGAATTCATTGGATATTTCCAGCTTATTGATAGGCAAATTTGGCAAGAATATTTCAAAATGATGTGTTGGTCTACAGATAAGAGGGAGCTCAAAAGCATTATCAACTTATGATAGAATGATATTACCTACTTGATGGTTTTTAATGATATCTATCTCCATTATACGTTCATTTCATCATTTCCAGATGAACTCCAACCTAAGTTACAAAAGACCATTGCCGCCCTATGAAGAGATATGAGAGAAATATCTCCTAGAGAAGAAGTCTTGTAAAAAGCCTCATCTAAAAATCAAATGTAATGAGAAAAAAGATTGTGAATGTCATCCTAAAAAGAAATATCATGATAAGAAGTTCTCATATAGGTGATATTAAAATTCCAAACTTCTAACAGCGATTAACAAAAGCAATTTCAAAGAAGTAAACAGTGCAAATATGTTTGATTCTTTAAAAAAAGAACTCCTCATTCTAAAGTATATTGTTTCTTTATTTATAGCAAGCCATGACATTTTGCTTGCCAATGTCCTAACAAGACAAAAAGGGATTTGAAATTGTTGGAATCCATTAAGACCATTATGCCTATTCATGACAACAACACTATTGGGAACACTATTGAAGAACAATATAGTGAAGATGAGAAAACTAAAATTGTTGTACCTATTGATTATTCTGATGAATATAACTCACATGAAGATGACAATGTTGAGCATAATCTATACATGATACATTAACCATGTTTCAAGGTAACCTCAAAGCCTATCATTGTTCCACGTCCTTATGTCCATATCCAAATGTTATAATAGGATAAATATGATAAGCTAATAAGGATTATTGGATATATAGATATTGGATCTTTTTGAAGTGTTATGAAGCCCAATATCATACCTCCTAAATCTTAGATATCACATGATGAATATTGTACAACCATTGATGGAAATTCATTTGAAATTGGGCTTATCATAAGAAGAAAAATAGGGATAAGGTTTTCTCTTAACTCTATTAAATAGATAAAAGTCTTTTGTAGTCATCTCCTTGACCCAAATATCCTGATTGGTATGGATATATATTACAAGGCATCTCTGCTAATAACTTTTGAGAATTTCAAGAAATTCAAGATTTTGGTGGGCAAACAAAGTGGGCTCTCTTTAAGGCTCTTTGTTCAGATAGAGGCGGTGAGTTTACCTATAATGAATTTAATATTTTCTATAAGGAAACTGATATTCGCAAGGAGTTCTCAGCACTATGCACATCGGAATAAAATGGTGTGGTTGAGCAAAAAAATTGAATCGTGGTTAAAATGGTCAAAAGCATGATGGGCGGTCTTCCAAATAAGTTTTAGATATAATTGGTAACAACAATCTAGCTCGTCAACAACTCACTAAAAAAATAATCATCAATTGAAACCATATAAAGATTAGATGGGACAGAAGTTGCGAGTTAGTTACTTGAAAATTTTTGGTTATATGGTTTACGTTATGTACCCTTCACTATTTTGTCATAAAAACTTGATGCAAAATTAATAAAATTCTTTTTTTTGGGATATGGTCTTCAATCCAAAGAATATAAGATGTATAATCTGGTAAGTGGCAAAGTTATTATAAGTTGGGATGTGAAGTTCAATGAAGCAGAAACTTACGTCTAACTCAACACCAACATTACCTCAGATTATAAATCTAATTCCTATAACTGAACCAACGCATAAGTCCATGTATTAGTGGCAGTATCTCATTATCCATTCACTCAATTCCAAGGAGCTCATCTACCTTAGCAAGCACTCATTCACCCTTAAGCTCATCTCTAGACAATCCTTCAAGAAAATTCAAACATTGAGGGACATTCATGCTTCATATAGTTTTGTTTTATATGTTTCTCATCCTACTATTATAATGAAGCTACTGAAAGTCAAGTATGGAAAAAGGCTATGAATAAGGAGATGTAAGTAATTAAGATAAAATAAAACTTGAGATTTGGTTGATATTCTTGAAGGAAAGAATGTGATTAGGCTCAAATAGGTGTACTACACCAAGTACCATGTTGATGGAACAATTCAATAACACAAGGCTTGCTTGGTCGCTAAAGGGTACTCATAGCAACATGGTATCAATTTCGAAGAAACATTTTTCTCTAATTGCTGACTTTGAAACCATAAGAATCTTCTTGGCATTAGTTGCATAATTAAATTAACCAATGTACCAATCTGATGTAAAATCTACATTTTTAATTGACGAGTTAGAAGAAAAGTTTTATGTTGCTCAACCTGAAGGTTATGTTATAAGTGGTGAAGAAGGCAAGGTATACAAACTGAAGAAAGCTTTATACAACCTAAAGCAAGCCCCATAAGCCTGGTAAAACAAGATTGATGCCTATTTCGTGGATAATAGGTTTAAAAGGATCTAAAATGAACCAACCCTTTATGTAAAGAAGCAAGGTAAAATTGACTTCTTAGTAGTATGGTTATATGTTGATAGTATGATATATCTGGTGTCTTGTGAGTGAATTGATGTTGAATTTAGGTCTTTGATGAAAATTTTTGTAATGTCGTATATGTGTTTGTTGCATTATTTTCTTGGGCTTGGAGCAAATCAAGGTAATGACGGGATTTTTATCACTTAAAGAAAATATGCTATTGATTTGCTGAAACAAATTAATATGTTAAATTGGAGACTGACTCATACACCTATGAATGTGTATGAGAAACTTGTTGTTGATGATGGAACAGGTTTAGTAGATACAAGATTTTTTAGTATGGTTGGTAGTTTGAATTATTTATCCCATACAAGACCCAACATTGCATTTGTATGAGAAACTTGTTGTTGATGACGGAATAGGTCTGGTAAATGTAAGATTTTTTAGAAATATGGTTGGTAGTTTGAATTATTTATCCCATACAAGACCCAACATTGCATTTTCAATCAACGTAATCTTAAAATTTATGCATAACTCAAGCAAACATCACCTCAAGTTAGTGAAAAGGATTTTCAGATATATTGTAGAAACCATAGATTTTTGGGTTTGGTACTTAAAGAAACCAAGTTTTAAGTTGTTGGACTTCATTGATAGTGATTTAGGTAGGGTGTTTAAAAAATAGAAAGAGTACCTCTTATTATGTGTTCTGCCTTAGCCCTTGTGTCATTTCATAGACTTTTAAGAAGCAGGAGATAGTTTCTCTAACATCATCAGAAGTTGAATACATTGCAATAACAACTTAATATGTCAAGCGGTATGATTAAGAAGATTACTAGCTGATTTCCTATAAGAGAAAGGGGTGTAATTGAGATTTTTTGTAACAATAAGGTAACAATTTTGATAACAAAAAAATCTAGCTTATTGCAGCCGGATGAAGCACATGGACATCCAATATCATTTCAGCTAAAGTCTAGTTGCAGAAGAAAAAATCATAATGAAATTTTGTGGAACAAATGAGCAAGTTGTGCATATTTTTATGGAGGTCACACTACAACAAACTACCATTTTGGCGACACAAATATTTATTGCTGAAGGACAAACTATTGTTGTAAAAACTTCTTTGCAATGATAATAATTCGTCATATAAATAGTCACAGAAGCCTGGTTAGAAAATATTATTTGCAACACTTTTGTCAAATCTTTGCCTAAAATTTTTTGCTCTCATCCAAAATCTATCGCGAAAAGCTATACCTGAGGATAAAGGAAATTGTCGTGAATGATATATTGCAACGTTGTTGTTTTATGGCTAAACGTTATTAGCTTCGTTAATGTATGCGTAGGTAATAAATTTTTAGAGATGATTTGATTTTCATAGCAAATATATTTAGCTATGTTTTGTGAACACAACTAAAGTTTATTATAGACGTTTTTTGAAATGTACCTAAAAAGATTTGGTGATGATTTTGTAATTATAGTTAAAAAGTTTTGGTGACGAATTTCAATTTTTTACTTTAAAATTGTTTATTTAATTATAATAGTTGGTAATATTTTTAATACATCTTATTGTTGTAACATTGTTTGAATTATAATTAAAATTGTTTGAATTATTGTTGGTAACATTGTTTGAATTATAATTAAGTAAATGGAAATAAAAATACAACTAATTAAAAAGTACAAGGATTTTATGTAAAAAATAAAATGTAATTAAATGTTAATTAAAAAAGTTAACAAAAAATTTATATTCATATTAAGACTCCTCCTCATCGTCACTACTACTGACATATTTTGACCCAAGTAATTATTTGACCATCATTTTAAGCTTGGTCAATTGTCTTTCAGTACGTTCTAATTTTTCTTCAGTACGATCTAACTTCTCCTCATTATAATGTAATTGAGCATTAAGCAACTGATTCTCTTCTTGAAGCGTCGTAACATATGTTGATCGTGATGAGGAAGAGCTAATTAGCTTAGGTCTAAACCTAAGACCTTTGATGTAGCTCAATCTTGTACTAAGGACGTTGTTACAAATGTCATCTATATTTGACTCATTTTTGTTAGACAATGATCTTTTCAACAGTTCCTGCATCTTATTCTATTTTTTATAAAACAAAATTCATATTTAATTCAAATATTATTAGTGAGTACAACATAAATAAATAAGCTTAAAAATGAAACAAAATTTTATACTTACATAATTATTCTACGTTTCTTTAAACGTCCAACCTTCACTTTCTTTGTAATGTGTTAGTTTGTAGATCACACTCTTGTCCTTGTAGTTCTTTCTTGCTCTGTGTTATGAAAAAATTAAAAATTTAATAAACAATATTGTATTTGTTGTTATAATTATGACTTATAATCAAAGAACTCACATATTCAGTTCGTATAACAATATATGATTTGGAGCTAGTGTTACGAGGAGTTTTCATTTTTGCTCTATTAGCCTTGGCTTTCTCACACTTTTCCTTAAAAAAGAAATATTCATTAAATTTTCTAACAATATTAATGGAAGAAAATGTAAAGAGAAAGAAGAAAAATCTTAACACTGGTAGATGCCCAATAATCACATATTTGACTCCAATTTTCCTGAGACATCCATTCAGGATCACGTCTCCTTGCCTCCTCATCAGAAAGAAAAGATTTGTAGAATTTATGCAGTCGATAACAATGGTCTTTGGCCCTTTGTTTCACAATGGGATCACACAACTTAAAACTTCAGACTTGTCAATATTGACGATATTGAATTTCATCTGTGAAAAACAAATAATAGTTAAATTAATACTTAAATAAGTAAAAAAATACATATAATTGATTGAATTGAAAAATTATCGAAACTTTGTCCAAAGCATTCTCTATCAAGTTGTCTTGCTTCAACTGCTTCGTATATTGAAGGCAAGGCAATTCAATCCTCACAACGACCCCTAACTCACTAAACAATTTTGCCGATTGAATCTTGTTAATAGGACAAACTTGTGAGGTATCAATATGAATAAACAACTTGTTGTTCATTGCAACACTCATGCGTTGCAACTCAAAACCTTTAGTGATACCTTTACCTTTTTTCTTTTCTTTTCTGATACTAGTATTAAAACTTGACAACAACAAAAAAATTATAAATAAAACACATTAAATGTAACATCCCGTTATATTATTGCTTACGCATCTACTAGCATCTAGCCGATTCAGTAATTGGCCCTTTGATGTTAAATCACATTATGCTTTATTTTTTTGAAAAATTTCTAGTTCCATGAATTGTTTTGTATTTCCAAATAAACTAACTTGAACTGCCTAAATTTTATCTTCCAGGCTATTGATGCAAGGGATGCTTTGGCAAAGTCAATTTATGCTTGTTTATTTGAGTGGCTAGTTGAACAAATCAACAAATCTCTTGAAGTTGGAAAACGCAGAACTGGCAGATCCATTAGCATTTTAGACATCTATGGATTTGAGTCATTTGAAGTATGTTCCACTCACTATTCCTCTGTTAAACTTCTTCTTCCATTCTGTTTTAAAGTTCTTTCAATTTGTAAATTCTGAGTTTTAAGCTCTTCTCCAGAGGAATAGTTTTGAACAATTTTGCATAAATTATGCAAATGAGAGATTGCAACAGCATTTCAATCGCCACTTATTCAAGTTAGAGCAGGAGGTAAGTCCTAATTCTTACCTCTATAGCATCTGATTTTTTTTACTCCAGTACTTGTTTCTTTGGTTCTCTGCTCATCTTAATGAAGAAAGAAAGCAATAAATGAAATGTGCACATCTTGATGGGCACATCATTTATAGCTGGAGAAAATTTTACAACTATGCATACTATAAATGTTTTGCCAAGCAATAAATGAAATATGCACATTTTGATGGGCACATCATTTATAGCTGGAGAAAATTTTACGACTATGCATACTATATATGTTTTGCCAGTATTTTAACTCCTTTTTACTAAATTAGATACAGATTTATACTTTGTGGAAACATGCCTGCATGATTCTTCCTATACTCATCAAGCCCTCATTTCTAGGGATTACAATCGTTGAGAGAGTTGTGAAATGTTCTTATGTTCACTTAGACTTACAACGCCAGATAAATGGAATTTCTGCTTAACATTATGAAGTTTTGAACGTCCTTCTTCCTGTGAATTTGACCCCTACGAGTTCACAACATATGTATCTCTGGCTATTTTAGATTTACCATACTTTGTAACTTTTAGGATTTCCTCACAAGGGTAGGAAGTCTGTATATATAGGCTTGCAAGGCTGTTAATAGAAAAGTGTTCCGAAATATTTATTTCTCCTATTTTCTGCCTATCTTAGTCATAAGGTTATCATATTTTTGAAGAGCGAAAAACAAATTTTCTATGATACTTGATTCTCAGTCAACAAATGTAATTTACTCCTATTTACTATCATTCGTAGTGACAAGAGTTTGAGCAAAACAATTCTAAACTCAGCTTTTCAAAGGGCCAACAATGCAATAAGCTTGCATTTGAAAGCTTTTGTTCCTTGCAACTACCATGTTGAAAGGAATAATATTAGAGCACAGCATTTCTATCTTAACATGAATTATATTCAAATACAGTAAAACCTAACATTCTGCATAAAATCTATTAATTTAAAAAGTTATTAGTTCATTGATAAATTAATAATTTAGAGTGTATTCATAAGTTAATAACATATATTTAGTTAACTAAAAAATTACAATTTACCAATCTAATCAATTGAATATGAACCATTAAGTCAAAATATTCATTATATTGCAATTTGAGAATTCAACCTCAGCATTTTCAGGTGTTGTAAGAAAGATTAGAAATGAAATACAATTAGATTTAAATTTAAAACAAAATAAATTACTTTGTGTCATATTTTAAGAAGATATCATAGTCAATTACACATATTCACAATTTAAGTAAAATTTTAATTTATGATTGGAATAGGGCCCTAAAACAATATAGAAAGGTTTTACATAAAAGTATTATCTTCTTAATTTATTAAAATTTTAATTTAGCCTATTAAGCCAAGTCGGGACTGTAAAAGTTATTATATAATAGTGGTTATTTATTTATTGTGTACTCATCTATAGAGATTACTGTTACTTATTTTTTGAGTAATAATCTATAGAGATTTTACTGTACTTACAATAGTGCCCTTTTCTTCTTTAGGAGTACATTCAAGATGGCATTGACTGGGCGAGAGTTGATTTTGAAGACAATCAAGACTGTCTCAATCTTTTTGAAAAGGTACTGGGTCTGAAACTGGTAATTTTAATGCATGGATTATGTTAGGATGGATAGAATTTAGCATACTGTTCCTGCACTATTATCATTGGAAGCTCCTGTAAGTATTCCCTTGGGTTATTAAGGTTCTAGTCCTCCACAGCTATGATAAGCTACATGCAAATCTGATAGAAGTTCTTTATTCTTTGAATTTTTTTCATGTATATTTCAATTGGTTAAGCCGTAGAGAAATGGAATGCTAAGAGATCCGTAACTGCAATAGGATTAAATTCATCTGTCTCATCTTGTAGGAATCATTCTTAAAAGTTTAAAACTTATCTCTATGATAAGTGGGCCAATGCCTTCCTATTCTGGCTGTGTTATTAATTTCTATAAATACTAGTCGGAGTCGAAGACTGAAAAAGTTAGTGATTTTCAAAAAGCTAGAGATTCCAAAGCTAGAAATTTTATTCATTGTGCTAAACTTAGAGCTACTATTGTCTGTAACAAAGCT
>JANSVI020001345.1:23267-35553 GCA_025434765.2 Erythroxylum kapplerianum | reverse complement strand
AGTGGGATGATTCCTGTGAGCAAAGTTTCCAAAAGCTTAAGGAATGTCTCACATCAGCTCCAGTGTTAGCATTGCCTACAGGGCAAGGTGATTATGTGATATATTGTGATGCCTCCAAAGTTGGTTTAGGTTGTGTATTGATGCAGAATGGAAAAGTAATTGCCTATGCTTCTAGACAGTTCTCCCCAACAGCATTGAGAGAGAGAGTACCAATCAACGCTGTTGTCTCTTAGTTCCAGGAACACACCACCTGGCCATCTCAGACGACCCTAATTTGCAGACTCTACGAGACGTTTGATCATCTGTTCGCCACGACATCACATGCCATCCGCACGCAGCTTCTTCTCCCTCAAACCACCTACCAATGTTTATTCATTCATTATTGAGTGAATCGCGGACCATATCTTTTAGTTTTCGATTATTATTTCAGTTATTGGGTCCGGGAATCCGATCTTATATTTGCTGATTTTATGCACTCCATCTCTCTCTCGAAGCAGAGTTAGTTGATCCGGTGAAAACTTTAGTTGGGATTTTCGCGTTTGTATTTTACGTGAATTTCTGGGGAAGGACAAGAATTGTGCTTGTAAACTTGGAATCAAGTCAATCGACATGGTGACTAGCAATTTGTTTCACTGTAAAAAGCACTCGTGGCCTTCCGAGGATTACGTTAGCAGAGGCACTTTACAACTGGTAATGTTTCTGCTTTGTTGCTGAGAAAATTCGTCACGAAGTAGTGAATTTTCGTGTTTTGAAGATATGGGTGTCGCAAATCTTTACTTTACTATGAAGAAATAGACTTAATTTCATTGTTTTTGAGGGGTCGCGCTCGCTTCTCTCTCTGTCTCCTCTAGATTAGGAGGCTTTGAAGTTCTTTTGTTCCTTCTCCTTTTTGTGTTTCAAGCCCACCAACTTGGGTAAGGAAATGAAAATAACAGAATCTTGTTTTTACTCAAGTATGTGGATACAATAAAAATAAAAGTATGAGGCAATATTTTTGAGTTGTTCCGGATTCAGTTACTTAGTATTGGTTCACGTGAGCGTGATGTGCTCTTTGTTGCATCTAGAAATTACTTCATTTAGTTAATAGAAGCAGTTTCCTACCATATCTGTTCAATTCAGTCAGGATATTTAATGCAGGGGTTAGTTCTTAAGTATCCTTTTTTCTTCATATTGTAGCTTGATTCTGACAGTGCTGCTCCACCCAAACATGCTTGGAGAAGGAGATTAAATAGTCATGCCAATATTCTGAAAGAATTTAGCGTTACATTCAAGGAAGCTATGAAGATGGTGAGCTATATGGTTTAATTTTAAGATACGATGAGTCCCCTGTCTCAAATTCTTATTATTGTAAGTTTTGTGTTAAATTATTTGGTTGGTTCTTACTAATTTTCCTGGAAATATCAGGTTCGACTAGGTATACGGCTTTGGTCGTACGTCCGGGAGGAGAAATCATATGGAAGGGTAAATTTTGCGTTTTTGTTAATGGGAATTCGTCTTTTCATTGGTAGCTGAATGTATGCATGACTAAAATGCACCTGCCCTGTTTTCCAGAAAGCACCTATTGATCCCTTTACACGTGGAAGTTGCAAGCCATCTGCTTCTCAGGGTGTCCCACTTGGAGGAATGGGGTATGTGGTTGGAAATTTGCTATTTCAACTCTGTCTACTGTTTAATTTCTCTGTCAGATTGTCAATATGACTTTCTATTACAGAAGTGGAAGCATATCCAGAGGCTTCAGAGGCGAATTTAGGCAGTGGCAAATTGTACCTGGTACCCGCGAAGCTTCACCTGTCATGGCCAATCAGTTCTCTGTAAATATCTGAACTCGAACCTTTTATAGACTGCTATGTGTTTTCTGTTTGCCAAAATGTCATTAGCTGTCTGTTTTAGTGAGTGTTTTACATCTGAACCCTGATGTAGTAGTTCTCCTGAACCATGATTTTGCAGTTCTTGTTCACCAAATAATCAATAGGAAAATTTCATGCATATGATTTTGTGGTGAATGATTGCACTTTCGTGCTTGGATTAACTTCGGTTGGTGATTTCTACTCTAAAAATTAGTTCGAAAAATGATTTTACGAAAATTCAATTAAATTTTCTATCCTAGTTTGTAAAAGTTTTTTTACGATGTTATTCATTAGTTAAATTAATTAACTATTTTTGGTTAAAATACGAACTTTGATATTTCATTTTTGTCAAATTGTGGTCATTTTGAACTTTGCTTTTGCTTCTCGCAGTTGTACATCATGTGAGCTCTTGTTCTCTGACCATATGAAATTATACTTTTATCATTCAGGTTGCAAAATTCTTTTTAATTTTTGGAAAGCATGTTTGGTTTATTAGGCTCATGAAACAAGTTTGGCAAGTGCAACCCCATAATTAAACTCTCTACATACTCCTATCATTTTTGCTTACTGATAACCAGCAAGGACAAACTATATTGTTAGTTTCTAGCATAACTCCAAAGGGATTTAACATCTGAGCAGAATGCATAATTAACACTTCCTTTTTAATATTGCGCAAAGCCATCAAAAGTGGATGGAAACTAGGAAACAAGGCTTACTAAATTTTCGGTCACTTCTTTCATGTTATTGCTTACATGGATGTAGATAACATTTTATTTTGTAATTTGTTATGTTATACATTTCCTTGTTTATTTATTAAGGGTCTTCTTGGAAAATGAATGAATTTGTGGAACGAAGGCTCCTACATGAAATCTGGACTTTTTGTTGCCTGTTGATTTAGAGTGAACCTGTATTACATTTAAACCATGGTTCACCTTTGACAGTCTAGTTGTTTCATTGTATCTGTACAGATTTTTATATCTCGAGATGGGGGAAATAAAAGATATGCTTCAGTTCTGGCTCCTGGACAGCATGAAGGGTTAGGGTAAAATCAAAATTCTATGTAACACTGGTCCGGTGACTGAGAAACAAATCAGTCATCTAGACAATACAATGGTTGTTGTCAATTTTGGGTTCTCACTGATACTGATAGTGGTTAATTTCCCTCACACAGGAAAGCTACTGATCATGGTATATCATCATGGGGCTGGAACTTGAGTGGCCAACATTCAACTGTTCCGTTTGGATCCACCCAAACCATCTTTTATGTGTTTATGTGACATTGTTTTGTATTTGTAGACTTTGAAATTGTTTGATAAATTGAAATTGATGGGGTTTACTTTATGGTAAAAACGTTTTTGGTAAAATTGCTTTGAAAATGATTGTTAAAGAAGTTTGCATGCTTATTCTTGATTATTAAGTTGTTACCCACTGAGCCGTCGAGTTCACACTCCATTTTTCCCTCCACAAGTGACGAGCGAGAAACTGAGTAACTGCACCGGGATCAAGGCATTACTCCTGTTTCACTTTGATTTTGGAAGTTAGCTTTTAGCACCAAAGCTTTAGATGCATTTTAGCACAAAAGTTACTGTTCATGTACTTTCTTTGTATTTTGACTTTTGGATCCTTTTGATGTATTAGGGCTAAAATGCCCTCTAAAGCTTTGTAATAACTTATATCTTCCATGTAAATGCAAGAGATTTGAGTTGTAAAGTATTCTTGTGTATATTGCTTAAAAAAAGTGTTGTTTTATGGTTAGAAAATGATTAGATGAATAGGTGTGTGGTTGTTGCCATTTGAGTTAAATTATGGGTTTGTATGGAGTGGTTTGGATGTGGGAGAGGAAGATTTTGGAGATTGAAGTTTTATGCAGGTGCTGGAGATTGGGTTGGTTGAATTTTAGGAGAGATGCTGTCCAAATTTTTATAATGGGCAGAAACTTTGACTGCATTTTTCCCTCTTAGAGTTTGAATTGGATTGTAGGGTCTTCTTGAAGAATGTATTTCATGTTTAGAGCTTTCCATTGGTATATAATATGTCACTTTTGGACTTAGGATTAAGAAGTTATAAGGTGTGAAAGAATGTTGTTACTATTGGAAAGGGTATTGTCCAGGTAGTATCTTTGGAAGGATTTTTCACCTCTTTAGAGCCTGCTTTGATTTTTGCATCCTTTATGAAAGATGTAGATTGACTTTTAAATGTTTCCATTGAGGTATGATATGCCATTTTTGGAGTTAGAAGTAAAAAGTTATGAGGATTGGAAATATTCAGTTACTGTTTAAATGGTCATCTTATAGGCAGTAGCTTTGAGAGAGTTTTTCCATCTTTTAGAGACTAAATTGATTTTTGCTTCCTTCATGAAATCGTCTTTTTATCTTTCCATTGATGTAAAATGGAACATTTTTGGGCTCTTGTAATAAAAGATATGATTTTTCAAATTTCTGTTTTTGTTTTGGATAAAATTAATTTGGGCAGTAACTTTGAAGTAGCTTTTGACTCCCTTAGAGGCCAAATTAATTTTTGAATCCTTCATGGGAGTTGTAGAGCTTCCTTTTATCTTTTTATTGATACTAAATTTACGAATTTTGGATTTCTGTGTACAAAGTTATTAATTTTAGAAGTTAGTTAGTTAGTTAATTAAAGGAAAAGAAAAAATAATAATTTGAATTTCAGCTCGCAGGCACCCTTGCGAGGGTGAGCACTCGCGAGGGCGAGCACCTCGCCCTGCGAGGGCATTGCCACCTCGAGCAGCTCGCGATCGTAAGCGGCCCGCGCACGAGGCGATGCCGTTTGGGCGTTTCTGGTTTTCTTTTATTTTCTGATTTTTCTTATTTTCCCAAATTAAACCTCCTCTCACTCTTTTGCTTGTAACTTTTTCGTTTGACCTCCGATTTACTCAATTTTCGAAGCATTGGTTTTCTAAAAAAATTTTCTACCCCTTTTATGCAAAATTTAAAATTTTCGGGTTTGAGTTGAAATTTACGAATTTAATCAAAGAGAGTCAATTATGTGGAGATATTGAATATAATTTCGTATTTGGGAGATTTCTCAATCTATAGAGATCTGATTGAGGAGATTTTTGTTTCTAATGAATCTACAGACATGGAATTTCATTTTAGGTTAGGAATCGGATTTAATTTTGGGCCCTAAGAAGATCGATTTTACTGAGGGAGATTAGAGTGAATTTTGCAAGATCCGTTCGGGAGTAAGTGAGCTAAGTTTGATTTGAGTTTCTTCTATGGTGAGGAATCCCTCCCTCGTGGGTTGCACATCTAGGTGTCATGTAGGATGTCGGACATGTGTCTCACCAGGGTGGGGTTCCAGCAGATAAAACTCTCCAATCACTAGCAGAAGACCCAAACGTCAATCCCTTATCTCTAAAACATGTCAAGTGGCAAAAATTTGACCATTTTGTATATTGTTTCCTCATAACATTGTTTTTCAATTCCACTGCTCATCTCGCTCTCAAATATGTCACAACTTGTGATCTTTGGACTATTTTGAGCATCATTTTCTCCAACATTCTTCATCTTAAGGTTCTCTGCTTATTTATAAGCTCCACATACTTAAGAAAGACACATCCTCTATCTCATATTTCTTGAACATTGTCTCTATCACTACTGAAGAACTCGTAACTCAAGATATGTCTCCAACGATGACCTTGTTTTGTTCACCTTCAATAGCCTCCCACCTGAATATGAATCATTTATTAATAGAGCTTGACTCCTCATTAAATATCATATCTTATTAGCTTGTTTTGTTCACCTTGAATGGCCTCCCTATTGAATATGACCTTGTTTAGCTCAACTTGAATGGCCTCCATCATCCGCTACTCCGACCTTAGAGCTCGATTCTTCATTCACAAACCAAGGCTACTATAATATTATTCATCCCAATTGTCCAAGAGAGCACTTCTAGCATCATATTCTAGTAGAACCCATAGCTTGCATTGTATCTAGAGGTAAACAATAAAGTGGAGGATGACACCCTAATTCTAATGGGTTTACTAGTGACCACTGTTCGCCTAGGCTTCTAATTAGGTTCTCAAGCCTAGCTTCAAATCATTTTGGAATGGTGGGATTTCAATCATATGAAGGAGAGCTTTGGATGATGTATAGTTAACTGTGCATGTAGGACATGTTCCATATTCTACTTAAGTGCATCATGTTTTTGTAGATAAATGATTCGTTTGTTTTAATAAACTTTATAAGATTATTTTTGTTATGAATGTTTTTAGATTTATTTATAAATAATTAATGAGAAATTTGAAACTTTTTATTATTTTATTGAACTGTGATTACATGTGTTTACCCTTAATTAACTTTGTTGCGGGTTAAGTTCCGCTACGAGATAGTGGCCTGTCATGGCTGACTTGACGTCAGAGTATGACATTATTGATTGCCAACTATTCTTATTCTGATATGACATGACCATCGTTACTCTGATTCAAAGTTAGTATAGTTGCTGGCAGCAATGGTACTTCTTACTTGGTGTTTCCCATCTGACCATACAATCGCTCCGAAAACAGTCTGCCCAGTCGAAACTTCTTCTTTGGCCCCTAAAGTGATCTTAAACTTCTTCTCTTCATTTCTGCTTTTGAATTCCAGTGTATTTGGTTCAACACTCACTGCTACTTCCTTGGGTGGTTCTATGTGAACTGTGTACCTTCCTGGAGTTCCCACGTTCTTTAAGGTTCGAGTGACTGTGGTACTCCCTGTGAGTGACAGGTTGGTGACACTGATGGTTGGATAGTTCAAATCCCAAAGACTAGTGTTGGCTGGTGGGCATCTGAATGATGACTCATTGGTGAACCTTGACAATAGAGTGGCATTGTATCCCATGGAGCAAAGAAAAGTATAGTAATCCGTTATGGTTGTGTCATAAACAAGCCCCGGATCCATAGCAAGATTCGGTCTGACATGGCCGGATCCATAGAAGTAAGGGCTTGCAGGACGAAGTGTATCTTCTTGTAAAATCGGTCCTCCATTATTGCTAGTTGTTTGGGCTGTGATGTAAGAAATTATGGTTATTGTATCTTCAAAATACGTTGTTTTGGCGTTAACCTGAAGACAGGAAATGTGAAACTTAATAGAAGATACTGAGGCATAGATTACCTGTGGTCATTATGGCTGATCTGATTGCTGCTGGACTCCAATCAGGATGCATGGTCTTCAGAAGACCAGCAACACCAGCAATATGAGGGCATGACATCGAAGTCCCTGATATTATGTTGAATGGAGCCTTTCGTTTGTCCGTGGGAACTGAAGAAGGTCCCATTGCTTCTGTGAAAGCAGCCAAAATTTGCACTCCTGGTGCAGTGATGTCAGGCTGATCACATGTTCATTCAAAAAGTTCAGATTGGATGCAATTTATTGTGGAATTCATTATCCTGCAGAATGTAGAATCTAACTATACTTTCTACAAGATTATATCCATGGTTTATGAGATTACAAACCTTCAGGATCTCTCGAGTGATTCTATTGGGTCCAATAGATGAGAAAGAAGCCACCATAGGTGCTACATTCTGACCAATTTCTGTTGCCCCTCTTATGAAAGCTTTTGGTGACCTGAGTGATCAATTCAAATGATTATGAACTTGCTGGCTGCTACTATACTCTAATTTGGTGAATGAGCATACGAGGAATACATACTTAGTGCTATTGAGGTATACTAAAATGGACTGACTCTCAGCTTCCGTGAGGAGTGAGGACGTAGGAATGTAGTAAGGATTAGCCCTGATCAACTCGTAAGTGTTTGCCCCCCTTAGGCCGATCATTCCAATGGCGCCAGCCTGAGAAACCACCAAGCTCATCTCGACGTCTGCAGAATTTAAACTCCATTGACGACAGGTGATGATCTTTCCTTTTACCTTTGCTGGATCAAGGGATCCGGGAGAGCACCTAAGTCTGTCATTAACAACGTTGACAAGAATTAGATTAGTTAATTTCTAACATGTACTAGGAATCAGTTCCTTACGCTTCATCAGCAGATGCATTGCCAGCTTTAACATCAGGAGCATATACCAAAGGATGGCTCTTCCTAACCGGTAAGGTATTCGTATTGAAGCTCAGACCCTACTAAACAGAAGCAAGCTCTTGAAATTAGCACGTGTACAAATCTACTGGCAACTTTCAACAGTGTAAAATTAAACTATCGATATTTAGAATCACTTTGTAACAGAAGAGACCTGCAATTGCTTTCCGTTTCCAAGGACGGCATCTGATGAGAACTCTCTGTCAATTGTGCTAGCTGCAACTGTAAAAATCCAAGGAGCAACGTTGGAATACCCTCCTTCATTTCCAGCATTTCCTGCAGAGCCAACTACAAGGATCCCTTTCCTGACAGCGTGAAAAGATCCAACTGAAACAGCACTACTGAAATAATCGCGGTGCTGAGTTCCGCTTCCGATTGAAACTGTCAAGATGTCTACTCCATCTCGAATAGCAGCATCGAAGCCAGCCAAAATGTCAGCGTCCACACATCCACCCCAGCAAACCTTGTAGGTAGCAGCTCTTGCCATAGGTGATCCACCTTTCGCTGTGCCATTGGCAGAACCAAGCAAATTTGCACCCGGAACAAAACGACCAGCTGCAGTGGAAAGGGTGTGGGTACCATGACCATCATTATCTCTTGCAGTACCATTAAGGGGTTGTCCTAGACTTGCCTCGTAACCCTTTTTAAAGTACCTGGCGCCAATCAGCTTCCTGTTCCCAATGAAATTTATTGTTCATCAGAAGCAATAGCATGAAATTGCATTCTTCGCACTGGTATAAGGCACAGAAGCCTAAATGTAATAGAATATAAACAGTTCAACGAAACAGCTATTTGCAAGGAGGGTCTACTTTAAGTTTACAACAAGAGACGTAGGAAAACCTGTTGCATTTTACTCCATCTTCTGTTTCACAGTATCCTTTCCACCTTGATGGAATTGGTCCCATCCCTTCATCACCGAAACTCTTTGATTCAGGCCAAACACCTACCATGAACCATTGCAATGTCGTCAAGTGAACATATTTAGAAAAGGGACCCATTAATTATCGTTGTTATCAGCAACAGACCAAAGCAGAGCTACAATGGCTGTCAACATAAAGGAGATCGGATGTTTTTCCATTAGCTCTTTAAATAGTAGACCCACTAATTCAAAGTCCGTCTCTTTCACTGTATGGAGACAATCTCTGGGGTTATTTGCAATAACATCTTTACTTAAGCTCGTTGGAAAAGACAAACCAAGAGACTTCAGATTCTAATGTTATGATGCTAGTCATACTACCTGTGTCGAGGTTTCCAATGATTACATCTTCACCAAATCTTCCTTTGGTCCATAAATAATCAGCCGGAATCTTTCCATTTTTATTTTCCAGTCCGAGAAACTGCCATGACCTTGTGGTTTGCAACTCGTTTTCCTCACTTGGGAAGACTGAGACAACCTCCGGATGCTCTACATTGAAGGTTCCAAATTTCAGTGAGGATTAAACCAAAAGATGAGGAATTAAAAAAGACTGCAATCTGTCGTATTTTCTCACTGTAGATTTTAGCTGCTGTTTCTTCGTCAAGAATGGCAGCAAAGCCATTGATAGAGTGGGTATACGAGTAAATTATTGCTTCTTTGGCCTTCTCCTTGCTGTTGAAATAGACCATCCCATTATAACAGATTGGATTAAACAAGGAAACTATGGTAGATTAGAAGCAAGTTTTAACTAAATTGAACAATTGCGCCATGGTAACCTGGTCATATAAGTGGCCAAGAGCTCATAGTGATGGTCAGTCCTCTTACTGACGTCCAAGACAGTTGGTTCATATCCATGTGGATGGGATCCGAGGTAGACTATGTAAGGCTACAACATCACACGAAACACAACCATCAGGTTAGTTATTGGCTAAAGTATTGCAGCATACCTGCACATGAACACTGAGCAAAGAGACAGTGTTGATACTATTGTTAACACAAGGGAAAACTGCGAAAGTAAATACATTTGCATACCCTTTTCAGTGCTAGTGCAGGACTCTGGAAAACGGATAAAAGCGAGAACAGTAGAAACAAAATAGGAACTTCACGAATCGCCATATTTCCAAGTTTTGGTGTGCCTCCAAGAATTCTGAAACCAGCTCATAAACCCCTGGCCATTATGTAGGAGGTTGAGCTCTATGTCTTTAATGTAGGTAGTTGGGCTTGGAACTTATGATTGCCCCCAACTTTTAACAGGAGGTATGTTAGATGATAACCAAACCTTGGCGAGCTGTTTATTAACTTTGCATCAAGATAAGCTCAATAACTTTTTACTCCAAAGAGGCTTTAACAGTTTTAGCATAATTAAAGGGAGAGTGCTGCCTCTAAGTCTTTAAAGGAAGCAGATCTTTCAAAGTTTGATGCGTCCATAGACTTTCAACCTCATCTATATAATGTCTGACTGTGTAACCAAACACCATCCGATGTCGAAACATGACATCCCATTTATTACAGCTTGAATTAAATAAGTTAAAAAAGAGCATTCTTGACCTTTTCTCCTCGTGCTAAGAAAACAGACAGACCATTTATTCTCTTTCTAAAATACATATCGAAAATAGAGATTGGTCCCCTCTTAATCCTTTATCTACAACTGAAATCTCATCCTAGCTTGTAACTAGCATTTCAGCACATACCAAATCTCAAAGCGACCTTGGGTAGCCATTAAAAGAAGCATGGACAGATTGCTTTCTTATCTTCCATCCTATTTAACCTTCTGTATGATAAAGTTGTCTAGAACTCCACAAGTAACAGGGAATTCTCCAATTCCTCATGTATAGAAGCTGTTCGACCTCATCTTCCTTATGTAACTTGGTGTAACATTGTTTGGAAAGGATCATTGATACCCAAGGTCCCCCTCACCACATAGTTAGTTCGTGACTACCTCTCATCTTTTCTTTTAATGTGACTACTCTTCCTCCACTTGGGTTAGAATGCTTCATTACTTGAACTTGGATATTGTCCCCACAATAAGTGAAATGAAATCCTAATTTAGGCTGATAATCAATACTTAAAAGGAGGGAAAAGATCATATATGCTAAAGCCTTTGTCTCAATTTCACAGTATGCTTCATTTGGAAGGAAAGGAAGTCAAAGAGTTTTAAGAATTATAAATCTAACAAATATGTTCTTACTTATAAAGCTGAGTTGTTGTCAGTCTCGTAACTTAACATGTAACATGTAATGCTAATTTTGTCGTATCTTTAGTACCTTTTGTCTCATTAAGAGCTCTGTATTGTAAGCAGTTTGTAATTGTCTTTTAAGAGCTGTGGTTTTATAAGTAGCCGAAAGCTCGTAGTTAGGTACTTAAATTAAGAGTGGAGCAATCGTTGCAGAGAAACTATATTATGTCAGCATACTTACACGTGAATACTGACCAAAGGAACGGTTGATGCTTGACACTACAAGCAAATACAAACGAATTCTGAAAAATACTGATATATTTCCATTCCCTTCTCAAGGATACCGCAGGATTCTGGAAATAAAAGACAGGTAAGATTACTAAAAGTCCCTATTTTTGCTGCCTCTGCTACAATCGTAGAAGTAAAGCATACAAGTCTTAATTAGGTACTTCCCAAATCAATGAATGGCATGCAGCAATTTAATGTAAGATTTAAGATCCGAATTCTGATTGGTTTTCCATGTTTGTGGACTACACTTGCGTCACAAACTTAATCAAGGTAAAAACTATACGTGGATCTCGTACCAGGGAATGCTTGAAAGCAATGTATTTACCCAAAAAAAAATGCTTGAAAGCAATGTACTCCATGGAGCTTGACATGAAACACGAGATTTTGTGGGCCTGCAACTAAAGAGCAAAGAAGAAATTAAATGAGACCTGTCGTTATTGAAGAAAACGCTTTTTGTTTTAGAATTTAGAATAGAAACTAACTAGAATAAAGTCTAATAGAAAAGAGATAACGTAAGAGACAATTTATTGATTGATCCATTTTACATTGACATAAAGGCTTAAATATGTAAAGAATGAAATAACAAACTTAGCTAATATTTAGATAAAACGAATCAAATTTAAAAGTTTAAATCCTAACTAAATCATAACTTTATTTTACTAGTTGAAATTTTATATTTTAACATATATCTTATCTTATTTTTAAATAAAAACTTCATTTTTAACTTTAAATCAATCTTTCAAAAATTCTCCCTTAATTTAAAGTTGCAGAAAATTTAAACTCTCTAGAGCACATCTCTTCAAATTTTTTATTTGTGAATCACTTCTTTTCATTATATAATGCATTTTTTCATCATCTTACCATTGTTGAGCATTTCTCTCAATTAATTCTATAGAACACTTCTCTCTATGATGCGCCTTGGTGCACTTCTCATCAACTAGAACAGGTTGTCTTCTATCACTTGCATTACATTTGCTTGTTCTTCATTGTTAAACTTGTAATCCTTTTTCATAAATTATCAAGACTTCC
>JANSVI020001338.1:244582-257189 GCA_025434765.2 Erythroxylum kapplerianum | reverse complement strand
AGTCTTCGTCATCCTTATTCTCCTTTATACCAAGCCTGAACTGATCAAGAAAAGCAGTTTCAGAGATTGGGATGATAATCTTCACTCAATTGGCTCGAGCTTGATTTAGATAAATTTAAATATTTTTATTAAAATAATATTTTTTTAAGATTTGACTGTAATTTAAAATTTAATTTTACTAATTTTAAACTAATTAGACTTAATTTATCAACTTTAATTATTATAAAATAACAGTTTGATCTGAATTTAAACGTCTAATATAACCAAAGTTTAACCTTACCTCAAACTTGAGAATCAGTAAGAAGCCTGACACAATAAATCCAAATGATTCGATTATCTTTACTAAAACAAAATCATTTTGGATAAACTTCTCAAAGCAACATTGTTTGGACTTTAGCTTTAGGTAAAATTCTCAAAAGGACAAGAATTTGAATTTGAGTTTAAAGAAACTTAACTTTAAAATAATGTAGTTTAAGAAATTATATAAAATAAGATTATTTTAAGTAACTCACTCAAACTCATCGCTAAATAATATTTGAGGTTTGGATCAATATAAAATTAACATGTTAGACTCAAATTGACCGAATCTTGAACTTGTTTTTTTTTTTTTAAGAATTAAGCCTCGAGTCAAACTTAAGTCAAGTCAAATAAGGTTCGAGCAATGTGTTTAGACTCGGATCAAGCCCAATTGCCTTAGGCCTAGGCAGGTTGACCTATTGTAATTCTTACTCAAATCAATCTTATCATACCTAAAGCCTAGTTAATTGTGATACCTACCAATTTACCTAGTAATTCCAAAAGTTGTCTATTTGGTGGCAAGATATGACTGTACAACTCCATCATTTTCTTTGGCCCTTATCTTTAGCATAGAAGCAAAAGATTGTTAAAAAGATAACGCCAACTCCATTTCCCTTTAGCGTGCAAGAAATAGCAAACATCGCATGAATCATACATACTTCGTGTGTTTAAAAGATAACGCCAAACTCCATGTCCCTTTAGCGTGCAAGAAATAGCAAACATCGTATGAATCATACATACATCGTGTGTTTTTACTTATTAAAAGTTTGAACTTTCCAACAGAAACAGTCAAACGTGGCGCATGCGAGTTCGTAATCTTTATCCTATCCATTGTAAACACGTTCAAATTTTGAATTCCCCAGCATTATAGGAAAACACAGAACCCAACAAAAGCTTCTTGTGTCGTGTCTTTTCATTAAACGTGGCAGATCCTATCCAAAATGAGTAAAGCCACAGATGTCGAGCCATCTATCTGATGATACAAACTTACGTCAGCCCATCGCTATCTTTATCTCTTCACCGATCCCAACATGTTTCTTTACTCACACTTCTTGGTTTGACTAGATCGTCATCCACGTGTACATATGTACATGGGCTCTTTTATGGGTTTCTTATAGCTTCTCGATTTTGTTGGTTTTCTTCCTTAAAGATTAGTTCTTTGAGTTCTTTGATAGGTTTCTGCATCTGGGCACTCGTGTTTTTTTGGTTTTTCTTTAAGGTGATTCGAAGTTCATTTGAGTCTTTCCCCATTGTTTGGAGGTTTAGGGTACTGGGGAAGCCTTGGGATTGTTGACCCAATTGACTGATCAAAAAGGTTGGACTTTTGTTGTTTTTATGTACATTTCTTGTGGCATGTTCTTCTTTTATGAGATCGCATTTGTATTGATTAAATTCAGAGAAAGTCTTCTGCAAAAACACTAGTTCCTAATTTTTCGCCCAATTGAAGTTGCTGAAGATTATATATTTTGCGATGAACTGAAGCGAAAACGGTATTTGTTGTTTTTCTAGTTTATTATTGATTGAGAGGTATTTGATAGAAAGTGGATTTGTGAACTTGTTCTTCTCCCTGGAAAATCCTGCTATTAGAGCTAATTTCAAGTAGACTTATCTTCTGTAAGCCAGAATATGGATATTAGCAATGAGGCAAATTTTGACCCTTTTTCGATTGGACCTTCAACAATCATTGGGAGGACAATAGCTTACAGAGTCTTATTCTGCAAGTCAATGTCACATTTGAGGCATCAAATCTATCGTCTGTTGTTGAATTACTTTACAAGATTTAGGGAGTTTACGGGATCCATCTTATCATGGTTGCATCCAAGGAACCCACAAGGAATATTAGCAATGGTAACAATAATTGCAGTTTTATTGAAACGATACACCAATGTGAAAACGAGGGCTGAAATGGCATATCGGAGGAAATTTTGGAGGAACATGATGAGAAGTGCTTTGACATATGAGGAATGGGCTCATGCTTCTAAGATGCTTGACAGAGAGACCCCGAAGATGAATGAATCGGACCTGTACGATGTAGAATTGGTAAGAAATAAGCTTCAAGAACTCCACCACCGACGCCAAGAGGGATCTTTGAGGGATATAATGTTTTGTATGAGAGCTGATCTAGTAAGAAATATGGGTAACATGTGTAACCCAGAGCTTCACAAGGGTAGGCTTCATGTGCCTAGGCTCATTAAGGAATATATTGATGAAGTCTCAACTCAACTGAGAATGGTTTGCGACTCAGACTCGGAGGAGCTTTCTCTTGAAGAGAAGCTTTCTTTCATGCATGAAACAAGGCATGCATTTGGGAGAACAGCTTTGCTGTTGAGTGGAGGTGCTTCTCTTGGAGCGTTCCATGTGGGAGTCGTTAAAACACTTGTGAAGCATAAGCTTCTTCCCAGAATAATAGCTGGCTCTAGTGTAGGATCCATTATGTGCTCTATTGTTGCTACCAGGTCATGGCCAGAGCTCCAAAGTTTTTTTGAGGATTCTCTGCTCTCATTGCAGTTTTTTGATCAGATGGGTGGGATCTTTACAGTTGTGAAGAGAGTCATGACACAAGGAGCAGTTCATGAGATCCGGCAATTGCAGTGGATGTTAAGGCATCTTACAAGTAATCTTACATTTCAAGAAGCTTACGACATGACAGGTCGAATTCTAGGGATTACAGTTTGCTCCCCTAGGAAGCATGAGCCCCCTAGATGCCTTAATTACCTAACTTCACCTCATGTTGTTATATGGAGTGCTGTAACTGCTTCTTGTGCCTTTCCTGGCCTTTTTGAAGCACAAGAGTTGATGGCAAAAGACAGGAGTGGGGAAATTGTTCCTTATCATCCCCCATTTAACCTTGACCGTGGACGTCTAGGGATCGAGGTGCTGGAGACCTTCCTAGGCGACCTCCATTTGAAAGGAGGAAGCAAAGAAGCCGGGTCGACTCTCGCTGATCCTGATCCTAACTTCATTTCCTAAAGTTAAAGTACTAGCAAGAGCTAAGAAAATAGGGGTTATCTACTAAATTCAATTCGAAGAAAGGTTTTTTGTTATAAAGCCAGCTAGTTCACTGTTTTGTCTTAAATCAAAGCATCTCCCTAACGCCATTGTCTACAGACTTCATACCGCTCAGGAGGGTGACATACCGCCCAATTGTTCTTCTGCTTGGTATCTTCGGGAAGCTAGCAAACCTTCATTATATACGCGTCTTTCTGCTCGTGAAAACGGAAACGTACTTTAATTTAAAAAGGCTAATGCCCGTGCCCTGCCAAGTAAAATGAATTCAGTGTTCAATTAGTGCTCGCCCGACCATGATTCTCTCATACTCCACCCAACACTCTGTATTTCGAAACGGGGAATCACACCTTCCTTTCACTTCTGCCGCTTTGATCTCTTGCACCGCTGCTGGTCTTAATTACAATTCCGACGTGACTCAATGGGGGAAAATCCATTAGCATTCCTGCCAGCAACGCTGATTTACATCGTCGGTCATTGGTGATTGCTTGATTAGTGTGGCATCCGCTATCCACTGGTGATATTATCATATATAAATGTAGATAGAGAGAGAGGCTAAGCTAAGCCTACGTAAGGCTATGGGAACAGCTTTTTTTGTCTGCTTTCAGCTATGCTATATAGATGCGCTACTTTGTGAAAGAAAACCTCGTAAGTAAGTAGCATCTAGAATAGAATCAATAGCAGCTAATAAAATCAAATAGAGTAGCTTGCGGGCTGATCGTCATTGCGCACTAGCTGGTCAGTGGGAGTAAGAGAGTGTTCCATTAGTGTTCTCAGGTGGGTCGAATGGGGAAAGTGGGGAAAGATAGGTGAAGTCCGTCATTGAATTGAAGGGGTAGAGCGGTAAGTGAAAAAGGGGTTAGTTACCTGGACTTGCAGCAGAATGCACCTGTGCGTGGTCTTTTGTGATAGCCGAAGTGCTCTTTATTTAGCCATGGGCAGTGGGGAAGTAAGCAGACTAGGAATCCTCCGTGGAGTCATAAGCCGAATCAAACGAAGAATTATCCACCGAACCGTTCGCAGAAGCTAGGCCGGGCCCTTATTGGTCTGTTCGTTTGGAAGAAGGATCAAAACCGCGAAAAGCGGGATCGGCTCACTACTCCACATATTCAGAGTCCTCTAAGTAAGACTTATAACCAACCCAATCATAAACTCGATTTCATTACTCAGGACACGAAACCGGGGTCGAGAAACTTACCTCCCTCCTACTTCCCCCTCCGCCTCTAGAATTATATCATTCTTAACAGCCCGAGACAATCCAAGCCAGCCAGTCTTTTTCGATCCTTGCCCGATACAGCAGCTGGATCCCCTCCTTTCCAATCTGCTGATTCAGCCGAATAAGGCTCTTCAAAAGAAGGTAAGGTACCAACCTGGGTTCCGAGCAGAACAGGGTTTCATTCATTCAAAAGAGCTCCCTTTCGACCGTAACGTAGACAGGTAAAGAGGCAGTGGTCTTCTTTTACTTTAACCTCATCGGGGGTTTGGTTTCACTATGCCACCACTAGAATGTTGCTGTTTCCAATTTTTCTGGATTCAGAACTTCTCTCCTGGAACTATCTATCCTCTTCTTTTTAAGAGATAGGGGCTACATTTGCTATTCCCGCGGATTGCTCGTATTTCTTTACCCCAATGAATGGTTTTTCTTTTTACTTTGTTTCAGCCCTTCCTTCCAATCTAAAAATGGTTGTAGTCCCTGATTTGATGTTCGTCTTTCGAATGGTGTGGTGTAACCATAATGTGATGATTGATTTCAATACAGTTGGCATAAAGATAATAGTACCAGCCAGATTCTTCCTTTTGGGGAAAGCCGAGATGGAACGATTGATAGATTGTGTCCGTAGGGTCCCTTCTCTATGGGCCCTTCTCCTATGCTTCTTTTCCTTTAGAGGTCGGGGAACAATAGTCAGGTAAGAAAACATGGCACTAAATGCTTGGAAGCGAGGATGCAGTCTTTCTAGGTTTTTCCACTCTAACGAAGTTTCTCTGGGTGAGCTTAGATGACCCGAAGCCATGACCAACTCCATTCTCTCCGCCCTTTGCTGCGGAGGAGTTTCTTTTTCTTAAACAGTCCCGTCTCGAACCGGAGGCACCCACTAGTAGGGGGAGCCCTTAATTGACCCGGGTAGGCGAGCTTCACAGCTAGGGTTCCTAGTTACCAGTTTCGAGTTACTTAGCGGGTATTCCCCAGCACGGCTTATGCGGATCTCTCTCTCTACTACCAGGGAACGGGTTAGAATCCCCATCGCTGGAGCACTACAGGCCTAACTTATTATTCGATATAATGAGAAGCACCCTTATTGAACTAGAACCCTTATCTCCCAACTGATCTACCCAGTAATGTGATGAGTTCCGACCTCGAAGGCCCAATCCTTCGTCGTACGGAATGAGTATGACTTGGCTACAAGGGAAACAAAGCGCCCAAGAGATCGGGATTCTTAGAGGACCGGTTGCTAGCCTCATCATCCCGAGCTTTTCACCGTCGGCCCCATGACTACACGAGCCCTATGAACTAGCTCTTCCGTGTCCGCCGAACTGTACGATAGAGGGCGTTCAATTCGAGTATTGAATTTTCCCAACCGGGTGAGCACCGTTAATGTCTCTAGTAGATAGACTCTACAAGGAACCTGGCTCAGAGGAAGAAGGATATTAGTTTGAAGTCTCGAGTCTCTATCCCCTCTCTAGTGCTGCTTACAAGGACCGTTTTCCCTACTACCGTGTCATGGCGATATCTGCCTCGAAACCCTCGGCTTGCTTCGTCTCCTAGTGGTGGTTTCCCGTGGAGCGACCGTGAGTCAGGCGGGAGATAGTACCTCTTCTTCCTCTGCCGGTATTGATGGTACTGGATATGAAGGAAATTTCCCTCGTATATAAATACGTCTCCCAATCTGCCGCGCTAGTAGCTGCCTGCGGAAGGACAGTCAGCCCTACGAAGTTCTATCCGACCGGTTGGCCACCGACCGACGCCTAATAGCAGAGGAGCGTTAATGGATCTGACTCGACGCGAGAGGGACAGTAGTTCAAAGTTTCGAGTCCCTTTCGACATCAATAACAGCTTGCCACTATTCTACCTCTGCTATTAAAACAGCCAGGGTTCGAATCCCGATCTGTATTCCGAGTTTAGGCAGGCTTGTCCCTCGGGAATAGGAATGATTCTCATAAGACTTTCTACTGGAAAATACTAAGAGTAGAAAGAGAAAACAGCGCTCGCTGCAAGGAGATTCTCAAGAGATTGGGGAGTGTATTAAATATATATTCAAGACTTGCATGCAGGCCTCATAGCAAGCTTTGAATTCGAACATCATCCGATTAACTAGATTGACTTCAAAGCAGAATGAGAAAGGGCGCCGCGTCTGGATGGGCTGGCGGAGGTGTGGGAAAGGTATTTGAAAGCTGCTAGTTCTGCTTTCCGGCTAAGAGCATCTGCTACTTGATTGGTTCGACCCGTCAACTATTCAAAGTGAAAGTCGAACTCTGCCAAGAATTCCTGCCACCGTACGGGGGAGCTTTGGCTGCGTAAGAAAATGGCTCACTGCAGTCTTATCTGTCTTCACTACAAACTTGGACCCCAATAAGTAGTGTTTCCAGACCCTAACCTAAGGCAATGGATTACTGCCAATAGACCCTTTTCTTGTGCTGTGTATCTTGTCTCTGGGTCGCTCAGTTTACGACTCTCATATGCAAGCTCTTTCTTTGCTGAAAAGAGATCTACCACCTTATTCGTGGAGCCTTTAACTCAATTCATTTGGAGTGATTTCTTTTTTTGAAAATTAAAAGATGGAGTGATTTCTTTTTTTGAAAATTAAGATATGGATTATCAATAGATAAAAAAAAACTATATCGAAAATTTACTAGAGTTTTGATTTACTCCTAACGCTCACAAAGAGAGTTTACTAACAATTACAATGGTAGGGAATAATCTAATAAATCTAATTCTAATTGAAGTAGTGGTTGCATGTTCGTGGACGGCTATTACTTTCTTTCCAAATGTTATGTATTGTGATTGCGAAGGCGGCATTGAAGTAGTGATGCATTAATTTTCCCAGCCTTCGAATTACAAACGGTCTAGCTCAGTGTGTAATTCCAACTGTAACTACAATTGCTGATGGACAACGGGTACAAAATTCGACTCCATATAATAACTTTGGAATTCTGACATTGAAAAAAAGGTGGTCTTAATTCTCAACAACTATGTTAGGAAGGAAATATGTGGTATTTTATGTCCATACCATTGACTTTTTGTTTGGCATGGATTCCTAATTGCTAGCTATGTTATAAGAGTTTTTCCACAAGAGTTTAAACCACGAACCTCCACAGAGTGATCAGTAAACAGCGGATAGTAAGATTGTGTAGAGAACAGACCGTTAGGAGGCAATGTCCAGGAGATAACATTTTCATGGACAGCATCATTTATCTGAGAAAGATAATTCAAAATCCACCGCTGGTAATCAGGGTGACACTTTAGAATTAAGGGGCGGTCGGTTTTTCAATTGCTGGAGATCAGGAACTTGGGAAAGAAGGCCGCTGAAGCTGAATGCAAGAGTAGATAGCCAGTACCTTTTTTAAGGTGAAACATCCATTCACTAGTCCGAATCTTCTGTTTAATTTTATGATATTTTATTTTGTGTAATAAATCTCAACTATTTATTTATATGAATCTCGCATGAGTTCCGTATAAATAAATACTGGATTTATATAAATGAATAGGTGAGATTTATAAAACAAAATAAGATATCATAGTAGTAAACAGAATATCCTGTCTCGTTCACCGCCAACGAAGTTGGAAACAATCTTTCATGATTGTGTTACGAAAATTTTTAACTCATAAATCCTGATATTAAAAACTAACGTTCAGCCTAGGAGTGAGCATTCGGGTAATTCGGGCTGAAATTTCACTGTTCGGGCTCGGCCCGAATTACCCGAATTTTTTTTCATCTTACCCGGCCCGAACCTGAACTTTTTCTTACCCGAGCTTACCCGACCCGAATTACCCGAAATTTTGTTCGGCTTTACCCGAATTACCCAAAGTTGTTTTTTTTGATAATTTTTTTTAAAAAAACCCGAAATTTTGTATTTTTATAACTTAATTCGGGTAATTGGGCCGGCCCGAAGTTTTTTGGAATTACCCGACCCCAGCCCGAAAATAATTCGGGTAATACCCGAATTACCCGAATTACCCGAAATTTGAAATTTTTTACCCGAATTAATTCGGGCCGGGCCGGGTAATCGAGCCGGCCCGAATAATGCTCACCCCTAATCTGCTTTATAAAGAAATTAAGGAAGTAGGAATGGCCATGTGAATATATACTTAAGCAAAAATAACAAGAAATGGATATTGTGTACACTACAAGAAAACTGCGGAGTGGCGACGAAAATTTAGCGACGAAATAGAAACCGATAGAAATTAGCAACAAAAAGTATATTTCTATCGTTGATGGTAAGTAATTTAGCGACGAAAAAAATATTTGTCAGCAAATATTGAGGGAAAGAGTGACGGCAAAATTTGTGCGAGAATTAGCAATGGAAAAATATGTCCGTCGATAATTGAGATTATTTAGTGACGAAAATGTCTGGGCTTGTTATGTTGGTCAGTAATATTGTCATGGGGAAGAGAAGACTTTGGCAAAGAAAATAATGGGCGTCGAAAATTGTGTCGGTAAAAGCGTCGTATGGTTGAGACGTAAATGACGTTGTCTCAGATAATAAGGATGTTTTAATGTTTGCCAAAATGACGTCATTTTGGTTTATATAAATGACGTCGTTTGGGTCAAACCAAAACGACGTCGTTTTGGGTAGCTTGCAGATCGTCCTGCATCTAACTAAAACGATGTCGTTTTGATTTTAGCCAAAACGACGTCATTTTGGTGAGGTTGAAGAGCGTCCCTCATATAACCAAAACGATGTCGTTTTGATTTAAATCAAGACGACATCGTTTTGGTGGGGTTAAATAAAATATAACCAAAAATGACGTCATTTTCGCTAGCTTAACGAAACGTCCTTTATATAACCAAAACGACATCGTTTTGACTTAAACCAAAATGACGTCGTTTTGGCTACCTTGAAGAACGTCCTTCTTATAACCAAAACGACGCCATTTTGGTAAGCTTAAAACACAGCTCCTCCCTCCCTTCCCCGACCTAGTGCGTGCCCGCAACCCACGTCAACTTGCCTCTACCCTATGACCAGCTGCTGCGTCTCTGACCGACATTAGGATCGTCTTCTCCGGTAGTGTTGGTGAAGGTAAAGGCATCTTCTCTGATGGTTTTGGTGAAGGTAAGTCGTCGTCCATGGATTTGATTTTTTTCTTCTTTTTGGACTTAGTTATTGAATTGTTGTTAACTTAATTGGGTTTCATTATTATTGTTTTAGGGTTTGCCGTGTAAATAATGGGAAAATATTGTCAATTTGTGTTTAGTTAGGGATGATAATTTTGTACATACCATGTGTTTGATGAAATGTTTTCTCATTTTTCATCCACCTTTTCTCCAATTTTTTATAATCTCATCAAAATTGTTATCACAAACAATTTATGATGACTGGAAATCACTGCTAAAAGGGATAGAATTTTTGCTGAAACATCTTACCTATGTGAAGTTTTATGCATTTTCAAGAGATTTTTTGTTGTTAATCTCTACAATTTTCTCTTTAATCTACTACAAAATAAACAATGAGGAAATACACGAGACAAACTTCATACACCAGAGATGGTGTGTAAGGATTCAATTTTACTAAAATTGAGCTCTTTTTTCTTTTTTTTTAATGGGCTTTACATATGTAGTCATAACAAAATCCTAAAATAGTGTCTTTTGAAAGAAGACAAAGCACAAATATGTAAGTTTCACTATAATTCTTTGACTAAGGAAATAGATAGACCATTGATGGAAGAATTTACTTTTTACAAATCAAGGAGTGCATCCACCTAATGGAAATGTTAGTCCATGGTGAAAAAGAAGAATATTGAAAAAATTGGGCATAGGTAAAACCAACACGATGAAAATGAAGATAGTGATATATATGGTGTTTAATTATTTAACCAAAAATAAAATCACTTCTTTAAGTTATTATACAATACCTATATCCATTGACATAGAACAAGGATTAATTATATGGTGCTTCATGTTAACAATGTTAATGATAGAGTTAACAAAGTTTGTTAGTATTACAAAATTGAATAAGGTTTCATATTTAAAATATAATTTACTTGATTTTATATACGGCATGTCGTATGTACCACATTAATTGAGTTCCTTAATAGGGACTAATGTTATTAGTTTATATTTAAAATAAAAATAAAAGTTGTGTATTAATGTGTTTAATGTTTACAAAATAAAGTATGGACTAGTGTTGATAATATCATTCAAGTTGTAAATTACAAATATATTTTCCTTAACAGGAATAATTCCTGTCTTTTTAGAATAATTCATCGTATTGCTTGTCTATACATCTATGAGCAAAATGACATTATGAAACAAAATTTTTTGCCATATGGTGGATTCTAACTTGTCTTCACTTGCATTCGATTCAAATGTTGGAATTGTGCATTTGAAGTTGATGTTATGTCTACTAATAATTTCCAAATTTAGTTAAAAAGTAATAAATGACCTTATTTTGTTCTCTTCCAAATCACTTATTCATAAAGCCTTTTGGTTGTGCTATGTGTCTTTTTATACATTATTACAAGTGCTTATCTTGGCGCTTCTCCATTTCATCATGCATACCTTGTTTGGAGCTAAAAAGTACTAATATAGCAAGACATGTTAAGTTGACAACAATTTATTTTGTTTCAAATTGGAAGGGTATAATGACTTTGACTTAGTTTATCGTCTAGGTATTGATTCCATTACTCTCTTTTTGCTCATGTTCTCTTTGATCTAGTTCAAATCAAATATAACCACCTATAGGTTTCAATCAATTCTATGACTATTGACTTTATAGGATGAAGATGAGGAGGCTTTACCTTGGGCTTTAGACAAGAACAAAACAATTTGTTCTTCTTTTAAGACATCACTCCAAGAGTTTACCGGTTAGGCAAGTAGTGATGCTTTAGGCTCGTGTTTAGAGGGGATTTGTTAAGTTCAAAGGTTTCCTCTCGGGATCATTGTCTTTGATTGTGAAAACTCTTAAGTTAAGAAATCAAGAATATAGTTTGCTTCATCTTTAATAAATTCAACATCAACATAAAAAATATTTAAGATAACATAACACTTGGCATAAATCTATTTTTATACAATGATTTGATTATTTTTACGTAAAACTTATTTTTAAAATTTGCAATCAATATGTAAAAGTAATATTTTTCTTAATAAATTACTATGAAATTTATTAATAATAAAATAGAAATAATTTCTTCCTCAATAGTAGAATAATTACCTTTAGTGGGACTCCAATTTCTAGAAGTGAATTATACTATTTATTCTTTATTATCCATAAATTGTTTTAGCATTCCTCCATATCCTTATTTTGAGGCATTAGGTATTATAATTTTAAATACATTTAGGGCTAGCTAAATGTAAAACATGTTGCTCTTACATGTTAAGATTAAAAGAAAGATAAAAGTTGTAAAGAATTATTAAATATTTTTATCTTGTTATTGAAAGTACAAAGTTAACCATTTTGCTATCAACTATGTAATTAATAGTACTATTTTTAATGTACTAATTATTCAATAAATAAATATCTTTTAATATTCTTGTAATTTGATTTATCATACATCTAAAGTTGTTTTTACCTAGATTTAACACGTGATAAATCCTTAAATATCTTATATTATAAAACATATTTGTTATTTATTATAAAAATTAATACAAGAAAAACATTGTTTGGAAAAATAAATAATAAATTATATTTTAAGATGAAACACGTAAGCATCATTCATAAAAAGAATAAAGCGGAAACCAATGGGTATGCATGCCGGACCTTATAATTTTAAGGTTGTAATGTTTATGATTTGATGAAAATTAACATCTTGGGATATTTTTTAACTTTTAATAACTGAGTTAGAGATTAATATTATATTATAAAGCATATGATTATTAATTATGGTGAAAGCACATAGGAATAAAAGAATATGTTGGTTGAATTTGGTGCCATAATATAGCACTATTTTGATCGAGGAGAATTATTAGAGACTAAAATGGAACAGACACTATTCCGTTGAGTATGACTTATTATTCATACTTATATTTGTTGGCTAGAGCACATTAGGCTATGTTAAATTAGGAAAAGTATGAATTCATTGTCCAAAGTACACTGTAAATATGATTACAAAAGAGCACTTGTAGGCTTTTAGATGTAAACATTATTGCCT
>JANSVI020001329.1:122793-135791 GCA_025434765.2 Erythroxylum kapplerianum | reverse complement strand
GATGCTGCTTCAGGAGGATCGTTGATAGACCTCACCGCGACGGAAGCTTGGGCCTTGATTAAGAGGATGGCCCTAAATCATCAGCAGGTGGCAAATATGTCCGCCATCGTCTACCAAATTTAGTCCATGTTTAGGTGTCAGTATTTGGTCCCAGACGAAGTTGCACAAGTTTAGACCAAGAACAGTGACATAAGAGAGATTAGGAAGTACCAGAAGAGCGCAGAGACTGGTTAAGGAAATCACTCAGGAGTTCAAGACTGATTCCAGGTTCTAAAGCAGCACCGTAGCAGCTCTTCAAGAGTCAACTGAGGCGTACCTTGTTGGGTTGTTTTAGGACACCAAATTATCTGCATCTGATACTTATAGGGTTTCAATCCCTGCCCTATACGTCTTCCTTTTGGATATTTGCTTTGTATCTTAACTTCAATTTTTTAAAAAATTTTCTATATAACTAGACATTGTTAAGAGCAATGATTAAAAAACTTAATCAATTTGTAAAAGTTTTAAACTATTCAACTATTCAATTTAATTTTTAATTTTTCGGTTCAATTTATTTTAATATATAACTCTTGTTAAAAATTGATCAATTTATTAATTAGTCGGCCAATTTTTGTAAATTAATAAATTATAAATTAAAATAAATCAATTAATTTTTATTTAATATTTTCTTTTTTAATTTAACTTTAAATTTTTTGATGGATAAGAGCAATCTCTTTCAATCATATTTTAAATTCTTTAATTTTATTTAATCTTTAGTCAATTTTTTGATGTTTTAATAATAGTTAAATTTTTTAAACCTTAAACTTCTAATCTTACCCATTTAATTTCTATCCGATTTTTAAAACATAAGTATTTATCATCCACTCAACACGTATACCAACGTTTCAATGTTCTTGCATGTATTCTCTAAGCATGAAAAAAGTTCTTGGCTATTATATGTTGATAGTGAGTGATAAAGGAAGCTGACGCAAGAGATAAAAGATAGAGGCCTGTTAAAGTTTAAAACAATAGGAGTCTGTCAAATAATAAAAGCCAGTTAAATGACAGGAGCCTGCAGTTGGATATTAAGAGTCTGCTAAACAATAAATCTTGTTAAAATAATTTAAAACATAAGACATTTGTTAAAACTAAAAGAAACCTATTGCAAGTTGGATACAAAAGGAGCCTATTATAAAAGTAAAGGAACCTCTTACTAAAATGAACACACACACACACAATATGATGCGAAAATTTAAAAGTTAAAAAGAGAGAGGAATGACTCAGTCGATTTATATTGGTTCGTCTTATAACCCAAGCTTACGTCTAGTCCCTAAGTATCCAACTTTTGAGTGTTTTAGTAATTTGACGAGTCCCTTCAAGCTCACAAGTACAATTTTTCAAGATTCTCCAGTCTTCTAAACTAGTAGTATTTAGCTAGCCTTTACAAACTCTTAACAAATGAAAAGATAATTTGCTCGATATTAGCTTCAATGATCTCTCTCAAAAAGAGTTTTCACTTTCTAAAACACAAAAAAATTTGACAATAATATCACTTTCAAGAGAATTGATACTATAATGTATTTCGAAGGTCTAGCATATGTTCCTCATTTGCAAATACAGTGACTCTTCTTTAACTAGACATCTTTTTCAACTAATCGTTGCTTCTTTTATATCTTGAATTAACTTGAATCTTTAATACCATATTTGATAAAATCTTTCAGTATCCAAATGTTAAGACAAATTATCACGAAACTAATTGTGATTTGTAATATCTTTCTAAATCCTGTAGAATCATTTCAAATAAATCAGGTAAATTCATAAGAAAGGTATATGTAATAAAGGAAGCATCTATCATATGATTTTATTTTCTTTTAAAAAATATATCGTTACTTATATAAGAAAATAAATTTAATTTGAATTTTAAAATATTATAAAATTATCATCAAAATTATTAATAATAAAACTTTAGCTACCAATGAGATGGTCAATATCACACGTACATTGAAGGTCGAGAAGATACCATCTAAGTTACTGCTTGATGATGAGTGATTATCCATTTCTAACTCAACATGCCGACTTAAGATTCTCTTCATGCTTATTAAGTATGTACCAGCTTTCGGAGGTTGCAATGTTGCTTTCATGGAAGACATCAAGGGGTGTGAACACGAAAATGGATCATTGAAGATGGATTTGAACAATTCATGGGTCATGTCTGTATAAGAAAATGCCAAATTATTACTCCAGCTCGTTCTTCTCTGCTGTGTAAAATTCAATTCAAAGCTTTAAAAACATGAAATTAAGCAAAATGGACGATCCAAGAGCTTTCTTTTTTTTTTTTTTCCATTTCTTGTACTGGGACCACCACCAACAAATGAATTGCCATGTACGTCCGGCATTGTCATTGTCTTGACATAGACACGGTTTCTATATAAGATGACTCTGATTTACTTCTTGAACACACTCCACTTCCAATCAACAGCTCAGAACTTTCCTTACCAGAACTTCCAGGACACAAAAATGGTTTCTGCCAAGAAGTTGGTTTGCTTGACTCTAGCATCCATGGCAATAGCCTTCACAGTGACCGTGAAAGCCGCAGTAGATTGTAACAAAGTACTCTCCACTCTGGAACCATGTCTGAGTTTCGTACAAGGTGCCGGCTCAGAACCATCTCCAGCCTGTTGCAGTGGAGCTAAAACTGTTTTCAATAACGCTAATACCACTCTTGATCGTCAACAGACATGCCAGTGCTTGAAAGACACCGCCAATCAATTCCCTGGCATGTTCAAACCCGAAAGAGTTGCTGTTCTTCCTAGTGACTGTGGTATTCACCTTCCGTACAATATCTCCACCACCATTAACTGCAAAAGGTACATATGCATGTATATCTTCATCTTCTTACGTACAATCTAACCATTGTATTTAAACTTTATAATCTTTCCAAGTTCCAAATTTGATCTTTAAATTTATTTCTTTGTTTTTGTTTCAGCATTAAATTAGGTGTTGTAACACTGGAGAAGGCTTTCACCCCATGATTGATAGCATCGTGGAGCTATACCAAATCATATGTTGAGTGTTTGTATCTGAATTATGTCATTTGAATGATTATTGTGAAAGATATTTTATATAATTAATATATTATAAGATTGTTATAAAGCTTAGTGAACATTTGCTTACATATACCTATGTTCCAGTTTCCAATACCAGATGAAATTGTTAACAAGTTTAAAGAGAGAAATAATAAAGTATTACATAACAAAGAATTACATATCTTACTTATAATAATTAAATATTAATTACATAACCATTAAACATAATTTTTCAATTCCAATGAAGCTAATTAAACCTTAATTAAACTAATATTTTATTATAAATATTTTAAATTATTAACTTAAATCAAATTTAATTAGTTATAGTTGATAAATTATGTCATCACTCATCATATTATTAACGTTTGATTAGTCTATATCTAATGTTCACACAGCAAGCATTTTGTCATTATTTTTAATCAAAATTTCAGAAATTTGGAAAGTTCTAAAATTAAAATTATGAAATTTCTTAAACTATAAGAGAAACATATATCTTTTACTTTGGTTTTTTGATCCGAGTGAGGCACTCTTAATTTGTTCCGATTAAACCTAAGATCCATCTTAATTTGTACTTGTGCCTCCAAAACTGCCGAATCTTTGTTTGATTAGCCTATTCTTTACATCTTGGCTTTGAGCCCATGACAATTAGCTACCTGAGTATACCTGACAATTGACATTTAGTAGTCATTAGAACAATCCTAAAAGAACCAAAAATTTAATATTTTTGGCATATCCATTACAAAATTACCGGTGAAAATTGTGTTTTGAATTTCTACTTCTCTTTGTTAATTTATATTTATAAATTGGTGTTTATTTCATTTAAATTCAAATATTATAATATATATCATCAAATGATGACAACATGAATTTAAATTGAAAAACTAAAAATTTTAATTTTCAGATTTATACATCTTATGAATTATTTTCTTTTAGAATATAAAGGAAGTAGACATGCCTTAAAAGTATTACTCCAATTCAAGAAGTAATTTCCAATAAAATCAAACCATAATCAATTTGCCAAAAAAATCACTTGTATCAGCAAATTGAGAAATCTTGGTTTTTTTTCCTTTTTTGTTTCAACAAGCCTTTTTTTTTCTTCCATCAGGTTTGAATTGAGGAAAGTTAATGATATAAATATATAATTGAATGGTATATAATCCTTTATAAACTCTTCAATAATTTTTTTAACTTGATATATTAAAGGTGACAATGAGTTATGTTGAACTCGGATTTAGGTTTGAAATTTAAAATTTTCAAAAAATGATAATCCAAACTCGACTTTAGAAAACCTTGTCAACCCTAATTAAAATATGACATGACCTATTTCTCAATCTCGATATCATCAAGAACTTGAACTTTTATGATGAATGGACATTGCCATTATGTCCCTTTGAACTCTTCTTGTTAATATCTAACTATTCCTCACATTACAACAACACAATCCCAAGATTCTAATTTTTCTTTCGTATGTTATGTATCTAAATAATAGGAATGTATAGGAAGAAACTTGTGGGTTGCATGCAAATTGCTTACAAATAATATATATAAGGGGTGTCTGAATACAAAATGGAACATTGAGTCATTTGAACAGTACAAAGAGATGATACGGCTTACGTAATTCCAACTTTGGTCTCATCTTAATTCGACACTGTTGAAAAATAGATAGTAAAAAATAATAACAAAAGAAAAAAATAAAATTAAAACAATGCCTTCAAGAATCAATAACTAAGAACTATTGATTCATTATTAAATAATATGATAAGAGTTTATATTGTAAAAGACGTACATTTCTTATGTAGTTTAAAACATCTTTAAAGGATCACTTAATTTTTAAAATCTTCAAAAAATTTCTTTTAGTTTATAATTTTTCAGGAAAATCCCTTCTCTTAGACTTTAGTTAAATAACAACCAAAAAAAAATCTCAATGTGAATATTAGTCTTGGATTAATCAAATGCTATTTACATGATGATTAAATAAAAAATTTTAAACTCGAGTCAAACTAATTAAATTAATAATTTATTATAATTATCTTAAATTATTAATATAAATTAATTTTAATTGATTTGGGTTAAGTTTAAGAATTAAGTTGAGTTATAATATTAGTGAAAATTTATTAGTTCACATCTAATGTTTATAATGGATATGATTCGTTGTTATGTTTTTAACTAAAGACTAAGAGAAAGAATTTTGTCAAAAAACCAAAAATTAGAATAAGTTTTTCCAAGAATTTTAAAGATTGAGAAATTTTTCTAAAATTTTTTATACTATAAAAAAAGTTTATATCTTTTATCAAATTCAATTTAATCATGACTCCATTAAATTTTAAAATCTTTTCACAAGTCAAATTTTACTAATGATCATGTCCTCAAATAAGACTGATTGTATTGACATAAATTTTAGTATCTCAAAATTCTAAGCTTGTATGTCAAAATAAATACAAAATGATAATTCTAGAGATGAGCAAATGGACAATTCAAGAGCATAGAACATCAAGTTTTGAGGAACTGTAGTTTGCAAAACATGTCTGTCAACTTATTGTCTCTATCTCCAGACACACTAGATAGACATATCTATTTATAGCCCCACTCTTCTGCTTGTTGAACACACTTCATTACCAGTTCCAAACACTCCTGAGGCTTGATAAAAAGATCAGGATACAATGGATTGTGTCAAAAAGTTAGTATGCATAGCTCTAGCGTGCATTGCAGCAACTTTGGCAATTAGTGTGGGGGCCGAAATAAATTGTGCCAAAGTGTACGAAACTCTGGAACCATGTCTTGGTTACATTCGTGGTAGGGGTTCGTCGACCCCATCATCAGATTGCTGCGATGGTGTTAACACTGCCTTCCATAATGCTAAAACCATTCCTGATCATCAACAGACATGCCAATGCGTAAAAGATGCTGCAAATAGATTCCCCAAGATGTTTTGTTGCAATATAACAGTGACTGAGAAGAAAGGGAGGTTAGAGATGAAGAGAATAAAGGTAAAGGAGGTGAAGAAAGAGCAGAGACGATTTGGGAAAATTCTTGTTACCCCTTGTCAGATCATTCTTCTATTATTTATAGTTGTTCCATTACATAACAGATTCTTCCTTTCTATGATAAAACCGCATATTCTTTAATCATTACAAATCATTCTCTTGTGCTACGTACTACTCCTGGGACCACGAAATCCTTGAGCCATAACGGTTTCTTGTGAGTGCGTGCTGCTCTGCCTAAGGAATCTTCTGTTGAGGTGTCTTGATGGTGCGTAGTGCCTGTAACATGTTTGATGCCAAACGTGTGGCGGTTCTTCCTAGCTCATGTGGTGTTAATCTTCCTTACAATATCTCTACATCCATTGACTGCAAGAGGTGTGTGCATATTATCAATAATTTAATCATGTTCTTATATCTGATCTTGCCGGTTTCTTGGCATCAGATTGTTTCCTTTGTGTTTCAGGATTAAATAGTGAGGAGGACATCCATCCCCATGAGACAGGACCATTGTGAAACTATCAGAACCACGCTATCAAATGAATGGCAGAAGCTTATATGCAAAGTTGCCAGAATAAGATTCAAGCTGAATATAGAACTCTCATATATTGCTCAATTCGTACTTGTATCTTCTTAATTTGTAGGGTTGTTTCCTGAAGTTTGAAAGGCTAGTGAATTTAATAACATATATAAAGCATGCATGAGTGCATGTTTTAAAGATTGTTACCAAGTATATGACAGAAGAACCAACGGAAGAAAATTCTGAAAATTCAGAATCCTAAAACCATTAGAACAAGAAAGGAAAAGAGAAGAGAGTAATTATAGCATCAAAACCACTCAAGTACTGGTTCTAACAACAACGTTTCTGAGCAGTGATATTCTTCATTTTGTTCTCAATCTCCAAGTACTTTACTCTTCCAACTCCAAATATCTCAAGCTCGTGTAAACAATACAGCTTAACTTTGAATATAGAAAAACAGATCAATCAAATGCGCTGAACATAGTTGCAAGTAGAATAATAAGCGAGTTAGAATATGGCAATCTGCTGAAAAACGCCAATTTCAACTATATACTAAAGAATGAAGCACAGAAAGTGCTAACTTGAGACAAGCCATGTCCTGACTGGGAACTGACCGACTACAAAGAGAGGTGAGGTGAACATAGGATATGAGTTGGTGTTTATAAGGAAGACAATGTGAACACAAAAGGACATCATAAAGAGGGAATACAGAGAAACAAGAAGAGGGTCTTATCTATTCTCTACAATAAAGGCATTTTATATATCATTCCTCAGTGCATGTGATAACAATCCACCCTCTTCCCAGCCCATACCAACTAAGCCCATCATAGCCCATCAAAACATACTCGTAGGAGCAAGCTAGAAAGGAGGGGGAATGATTATCTTGTAGGCAAGTTTGTTAGAAGTTTGTTAGGGAGAGAGAATGAGGGAGGGGAGTATAAAGCTGTCTAGTGAGAAAAGAGGAAGACGGGAATTTTACTATCATCATTGTTAGCTAAGTGGCCTGGTTTTCCAGGAGGGGGAGCTTGCTCCAGTAGTTATTTTCTATATTTCTATCAATATACTAAAAGCTATACAATCTCTATCGAGTTACCTATCAAAATCATTCACTGCAAACTCTGCAGTGCATTTTTTATTTGTCAATTGCTTCATCAGGTTTTGAGCTTGTTTAATATGGGACTGGATAAGTTATCAATGCCTCATCCACCATCAACAACTTGGAATCCCCCGCAAGACAAGGAGCATGCACAGGATGGATAAATACATGTAAGGCATCAAACAGAGAACATCATATAGCCAAATGAAAAGTGGTATTATACCACCATTGTGAAAGAGGAAACTAACTACTCCAATAAGTTGGACAATTGCTAGATATACACCATAAATAGCTCTCCAAGTTTCAATTCAAAACCTCTGTTTGAGGATGATAGGCAGTCAACATCTTTAAGGGTACCCCTTGAGCCTTGAAGAATTCTTGCCAAAGTACTAACAAAAAGCAAGTCCCTATCACTCATAATCATCACTAGTATACCATGCAACTTGTACACCTATTGAGTGAACAACTAGCTACTTTAGCTGTAGAATAAGGATGGGGCAGAGGAATAAAATGAGTGTATTTAAAATGATCCAATACAGTCATTATCACACAATAACTCTTAGATTTAGTTAGGCCCTCGAAAAAATTGAGAATAATATCAATCTGCACTTAATATGAAATAAGCAACAGCTATAGTGCCTGTAAATAAGGCAAATGTCACACCTACAAATGAATTCTAGAACATCTCCTTGCATTTTGCTCTAGAAAAAATACATATGTAGTCACTTACGCGTTCCCAAATAAACTGGAATGAACACCCACAGCCATATCATGAAATAAGGAGATGATTTTGTTGTGCAACTCCATATTAGCACCAACCATTAACCTGCCTTTCCATTGCAACAAGTCACTAGACCAATTATAAGCTATAAATTAAGGTTAACTAGGTTAAGCCATTGAATCACTTTCTGTACTATTGCATCGTACTCCCAACTATTAATGATCTCTCATAATAAGTTGCTTTACACTAGAGAGACCAATAGATTATATAACTCCCTACTATCCATCAACTACTACATTATCAACTACCGTTTTGCATCAGATTTCAAAGTCAAATCCTAATAACTTTGGTAACCATGTTTGTCGTAAAGGAGTAGTAATCTTTTTCTCCATCAAATACTTCAAGCTTTTGTGGTCTATCTGCATAATTCACCCCCTAAAATAAGGCTTTGCTAACACAAGCAATAAGATGACCTCCTTGCGTCAGAACAACTCCTAAAACAGTCCTACTTGCATCAACTTCAATGATAGATTCTTTATTAGAATTTGGTAAGGCTAAATTGGGTGAAGACACTAATGCCTTTTGATAGCTCTAAAAGCATCATCAGCCTCTTATGCCACCCAAAAGCATTCTTCACTAATAAGGAAGTTAATGAATGACTTAATTGGCCTTACCCCTTAATGAACCTCCTATAATATCAAGCTAATCCTAGAAATCCTCTTGATTGCCTCAAATTAGTTGGAATGGGTCGATTTTGCATTGCACTAACCTTTCTAAGATTTGATGACACTCCTTTTGGCAAAATGAAATGGCCAAGGGTCCACTTGACTTGATCCAAAAGAATACTTTGATTCCTTCACAAATAATTGTTGCTCTCTTATAATCTATAACACCTGCTAAGATGTTATGTCCATGAACTATTATAAATCAAAATGTCATCATAGAACACCAAAACAAAATTCCTTATTGAAAATAGAATTCATCAAACTCTGAACTGTTACAAATGAATTGGTTAAACCAAAAGGCATTACCAAAAGTTCATAATGATCATCATGTGTTTTAAGGGTTGTTTTATGTACATCCCCCTTAAACATACAAATTCAATGATATCAACCCATAAATCCAACATAGAAAAGTATTACACACGATAAAATTAATCAAGTAACTCTCAATCAAAGAAATGCAGGATTTATCCTTCATAGTACATTTTTTAAGCATCCTATAATTCGTACATGTCCTCCATGAGTTATCTTTTTTCTTCACCAAGACTAACAAAGAAGAAAACGGAGATCTGCTCTCCTTGATTATTCTTTGCTCCATCATATAATTCCACCATAGCCCTTTTATGCACCCCAACATACATACAAGGCCTGTTGTTCACTACCTCTGTTCCCTCCTTAACACAATGCAAGGATCATGTTTCTTGATTGGAGGTATATTGTTCCAGTGATTGCTTCAATGAATCACATTCTCCCATCATCTCTCTACTACCTATTACCTCCAACTCCATCCACTGGACATCACATGCAGTTGATTGACGTTTTAGTAGAAGGCCATGTTGAACTTTATACATTTGCAATGAAGCTAGCCTATTCTATAACTAAATTTACCAATTTGTTTTATACGCTGCAAAACAATGATGGAAAACTAGCTATTGTTTCTTAGCTGCCTCATACACTGACTATATTATTTCTTGTATCAAAATGCTCAATGGATATTCTATTTCAGCTTTCAACTCCTTTAAAAGAGAATAAGGCTCCAGCATTACCAATTTATGCGACAAAAAGTTGGATTTTGCACAATAATCTTTTATGCTACATATCTGCTTCAATTTCTCAAGTTCCCCCCCACCAGATCATCAAACATAGCTTCACCAAATCATTACTCCAATGCTATCAAATATTCCCCCAGCTGGGAGACTCCACCATCAAGCTATTCTCCATGTATAATTGGTACCATGATAAAGATTCCAAGATAAATGCATACATTTGAAGACTCAATTACAAAGGCCTTATCTATCGAAAGATGGAAATTCCACCCTGTTAAACCTAGTAGGCATGGTATACCCATTATTTATTGGAAACTCATTCGATGCCATCTCCAACAGTCTTCTACCCTCCATATTCCTCCAATTCTGAACGTTATTTTGACACAGTTGCAAAATTATTTCTTCCAATTCTCCAATCATGATTTCATATCTTACTTCCATTTCTTGCATTTGGGCCTTCATATTTTCCTCTAACTACCAAGCATCTTGCTATTTGATTCCTTCCGCCATATTATTGCATTCCAACTAATTCCTTGGATGAGAATCACCTAGTTTAATACCGACTTGATATGTCACAATCCAAGCAAAAGAATCTAACTTTTGAATTTGGAAAAATTGTGAACGTTGAAATGGTTAAAGAAAAAAGTAGATAGAAAGATTAATAAGAATCAAGTACTACTCCAAAAATGAGTTATAATCCAACACCTAACGGCTAATATAGTTGTTGGAAATAAACCATTTGTTCATTTACACCTTCCCTTTCCTTCTGACTATACATTTGATCCTACAAAATCGTTCGACTCTTGGCTACATAATTATTGCCTTCTCTTTGAAGTTGTATCGAACTTTCTGCCTTTTATAGTTTCAACTTGTAACAATATCCTCCATGGTCTAGGATTCTTTCCTGTTAGAACCTTATAGCATGAATTTTGTTTCGGAAAACACTAATATTTGAACCAAAATTTTCATATCATTTTAATAATAATTTTTATCAATTTGAAAAAAATAAATTTAAACAGTTCTAATAAAATATTTTGAAGTTCAATGATGTACTCGCACTTTTAAAAAAATCATCATAAAAAACTGACCATGCATCAAATTGTTAATTCTCAAATAACATGATTACTTGAGGCAAAATTCATATAAAGTGTCTTGTTTAATAAACCTCTTACCATAAGCATATTTCACCTATAACTTAAAATTACAACTATAGTGGCTTTCTCATCTTTACAATCATGGATGACGACTCATTTGCTTCACCATGACTAGCTTTCTTGCTCAACACTCTCTAAATGTATAAAAAAATTAACTAGACATTTGAAAGGAAAATATATCTATTATTTTATCAATTTGCAACAAAAACATATGAATCACATCACTAGTAATTTGCAAAGCTTTAAATCTTATTGTCAAACAACCATCTTAGATATTTGTAGCATTAGTAAGAAGGTGCCTTGTAGAACAGGTGACCAATTTAGAAGAATTAATTTATCTCGTAAAATCAGTTGTTGCCCTTCAATTTAATAATAGATAATATAGTTAGCTTTGTCATCATTTTATTTCTAAAGCAGATAAGATTAGAAAACTGCTCGTATTGCAATTGATATAAATGAACTGTTAGATAACTTTAACATTTCCTTGTGCATTTGCATCACAAATGTTAAAAGAAATCTCGAAAAAGTTAGGATTTGACATTATTGAAATGTATTCCTGATTACAAGCACATAGTTTTAAGGGGAGCAATATCTAGACATGCATTAAAACAAATAAAATAGCTGCAACTTTGCTTAGGTAGATGTGCAAGTAAAGGTGCTCATTTATAGTGAATTATTAGACATTCTAACAAAGACATCATCAACAAGAAAAAGAAAAGAATAATAAATTGGGACAAACCTGTATATAATTGAGTATATCAACGGTTGTAACTTTTGATCCCTCTTCTTGTTGTCTTTTAATGGACTGATATAACTGTTCCTAAACACAACAGAAACAAAAAGAAAGCTCATATCAAACAAGTGCAGTCTTCGACCTAAAGAAAAATAATCAATGCAATTTGAAAGTTTAAAGTTCATGCATCCTTGTAGAATCCAAGCTACAAACTTAATTTGGGAAGCCAAAAGGAAAAAGGCCAAAGAAGTCAACAAGACTTGTGCTAACAAAGAGTGAAAATAATCTTTGTTCGTACTTTTTTTATTTAGTGCATGAAGGAAAGGACAGGTGGTGGAAAGATACACATGAAAGGTTCTTAATTCCAAGTCACATTCATCTCAGTGATATAAAATTGTATACGACGATATATAAAAATTTTGGTACAATTTTCAAATAAATTTGCACTAGAGGCCATGCACCTTTCAACATCCAAATTCACCAAAAGATTTAGGGACAATATATATACATATCCATATATGTATATGTATATATGTATATGTACATATATACATATATGTATATATACATGATTTATGTTCCAAAATCATCAACTCAAGTTGATTTCTTCTTCACGTATATCTAATTTCAACTCACATCATCCATACACCATTCATATTTCTTTAACATCAAAAGAATAAAGATTTACAAATCTTTAATGGCATTCCAAGCTATATTACATCATCGTCTCAAAATCTCAAATTAGAGACGATAGAAAAGCAGACGATGGAAATGAGACGATAGAAATATAGACGATGCAAAATGAGATGATAGAAAAGCAGACGATGGAAATGAGACGATAGAAATGAGACGATGGAAAAACCAAGACGAAAGCAAAAACATACTGGATTCTTTTGGTCATAACTTCTTCTCTAGACCTCCAAATGACCTGATTTTTGAAGCATTGGATTCCTAACACATTTC
>JANSVI020001328.1:695565-705582 GCA_025434765.2 Erythroxylum kapplerianum | reverse complement strand
AAGGGGATGGTGTAGGCTGAGAAGTAGTCGGTGATGCATCAACTGTAACTCTCGGCACGAGAGGTGGAGGAGGTGAGTCAGTAGGAGCGGCTGATTATGACGAACTACCTTCACTGTAAGTTCCCCCCGAACATGGCTCGAAACCTCGGTTGCATGATCTCACGTTGTCTCTTCGGTCCCATTCTTTTCCTGAAATTCAATTTTTCCCAATTCTCTACATGTACAATTAATAATTTGAAAGCAATATTTTACACAACACATAGAGAAGAAACTATGGCAAATTTGAAGGTTAACATATTGTTATCAACAATAAATGAACCTTAACAATAATATAAATAAGCACTGTTTAACGAAGTCTTACAGATACAACAATAAATCAACGTTAAAGCTTAGTGTAATAATGTCTGGCAGTACAAAAGCACATTGATATAATCATTTTGTTGGATTCCATATAACATGGGAGTCGGTAAAGGTAAAAGAGTCCCTAATTCTTTTTTATAGACCTCACCTAACTTATTAGTTTGTTTCACCAATATGTCAGACATGCAACCAATTGGGACATATAGAGAAAGTGTGTGAAAATAAAGGCAAAGAGCATCAACAAGAAAAAAGTAGTAGAATAAAAGGAACCATAAACAAATGCATGTCTCTTCACTATAATGGCAGTACTAGCTTGATCTAACACATCAGTAGCTCATGAACTCAAGTTGCACTTACCACATGACACTTGATAAATTAATATTCAAATGACTTGAAGCTTCGGTATTTATATAAGAATTGGTAATGCAACATTTCTTAAAGTGAAAGGAAAAGGTAATATTATTGTAGTTCAAATTCCAATAAGTATAAAAATTATTTAGGAAGTTTTGTTTATGCCTAAATTGGACAAAAACTTATTGACTGTTGGTGAGTTACTTGAAAAGGTTTTTGTAATGATTTTAAAGAAGATTGAATGTGTGATTACTAACCCAAAAGAAAATGAGATCCTAATAATTGAAATGAGGGGAGGCTCTTTCTAATTGATTGGAATTTACATGCTAAAACCTCTTCGAAAAAAGAAGTTCTTTCAATAGAGTCAACAATATTTTTGTTGATGAATATATGCTATGGAACAATATATTTGTGCATACTGGTGGTAGTGCTTTGATCAAAATAAAACAAAAGAGGTGGTTGAAGGTTTTCCTAAACTAATAGAAGTAAAGCCTATATATGTCAATCTTGTCAATTTAGTAAGCAACAATTGCCCTATGGAGAAATAACATAAAGAGTAAAAGAAAAAGAATAATTAATCCATTCTAACTTCATAGATTTATGAGTGAACCATCACTCAAGTTTTTTGTAGTCTTTATAGATATTTTAGCAGATTCTATTGGATCTCATTTCTCAAACATAAGTTAAAAATTAAAGGCAAGATTTGAATAAAAAAATGTGGTTTATTTCTAAAGCAGCTTAGTTTAGACAATGGTACAAAAAATATCTCTAAAAAGTTTAATGAATTCTATGCTAAAGAAGAAATCAAACATCAAGTGATAACTCCATATACCCCTCAACAAAAAGGGAAGCTAAAAAATATAGAAGTATAAGGGAAATGACAATATGCTAATGATCAAAAAGTTCTTAAAATTTTTTGAGAAAAAGCAATAAACACCTCTCTACTTTTACGAAACATGCTTCTAACCAAAGCACTTGAAGGTATAACTCCATTTGAGAAATATTTTAATAAATTGCCTTTTATTTTAGGATTGAAAGTCTTTAGAAGTGTGTCCTATGTTTGCATTCCTAATGTGAAAATATTCAAGCTTCATAAGAAGAATTGCTTGGGAATTTTCATAAGTTATAACCTCTTAAGCAAAGCTTATAAAGTGTATAACATTGTTGTTAAAAGAGTTCAAGTCAGCTGAGATATGCCAGTAGATGGATGAAAAAACTATATCAAAAACGAAGAAAACTATTGTAGTTAAAGGTTTTGAGGTTAATTTAATACCTTAAATAAATGTTGAAGAAGCCATTGATGATGATGCCAAAGTATTTATAAGAGGCACTTGAATTTTGACAAGTATGTATAAGAAGTCAAATATAGTTACCTTAAAGCCAACCAACTATAATAATGCTATCAACAAGAAAGCATGGCTAGAGGAAATAAAAGGAGAGATAAAAAGATATAAAAGGATTAAACTTTGTCCTTAGTTGCAAGACTATCAAGTCAAAAGGTACTTGGGTTCAAGGGCTACCTATAATAAACAGGAGTAGATTGTTTTGAAACCTTTGCACTTGTAGCGAGACATGAAACTATTAGATTACTAATTACTCTTATTACTCAAAATAGGTTGAAGAGATTGCACATAGAAGTTAAATCAATATTATGAAATGAATTCATAATAAAATCATATACACTACACAATCTAATGGTTTTATGATTAAAGGCAGAGAAGAAGATTGTGGCTCCTTATAAGGCTCTTTAGAAGGTAAAATAAGCTTTATGAGCATGGTATAACATAAGTGATGGGTACTTAGTGCAAGAATGGTTGGACATAAGTAAAAATAAAAGCTACCTTATATGTATTAAAATATGACAAGTAATGAAATTGGTTGTACATGTTTTACTCTATGCTAGTGACTTATTAATTATAACAAGAGATGAAACTCAAGTTGAAGGGCTAAAGTGAAAAATTGAGCTAGACTTAACAATTTTTGACTTAGGAATGGTGTATTATTTCCTTGAAATAGCGACTGAGTAGCATAAAGACTACATTTACGTTGTTCAATGCAAATATACTGAATCAATTCTAAAAAATTCTGAGTATGTCTAAACTAGTAGCCTTTCCTCTTGCTATCAATGTGAAGCTTTATAAAAAATATGGAGAAGAGAAATGCAATATAAGTGAGTATAGAAGTCTAGTAGTTAGTTAGTTATACCTAAATTATACCTAATTGCCACAGGACTTGACCTTATATATGTAAGAACTCCATGGAAGGAACAAAGAAAAGGACATTATTATAGATCATCTAAAAGAGTATAAAGATATATCATATGAACGACTAATTATAGTATAAAGATACCTCATATGAATGACTAATTTTGATTAGGACTGGTAAAAAGAACCAAGTCTGACCTAACCTAACCTGAAGTTAATGTCTCAAGTTTGATTAGCTCGTACTTTGTATAGGACTCAAACCTAGGAGGAAGTAATACCACTAAGAACTAGCTTGACACTCATGGATAAGTATCCCCAAAGGATAGAGGGACTAAACTACACTCTATATAGCTTTAAAATAATGATATGTGAAGAATAAACGCTCAAGGATTTTGATTCTTATTCAAAGAGGGTACACTTGTCAACAATATTAAGGAATTACAATTTATCCATAGATGGGAGGTTGTGCATGATTACTAACCAAAGGAAAGTTAATGCCTTAGGTAGTAATTTCTTTTCCTATATGATATCAGCCCATAGGTGTTTAGGGAGTTGAGGTCTAAGTAGTTTCCAATAAGAAGAGTTAGTAAACCTCTTTGATTAGTGTTTTCTCAACATATATGTGTCTGTGGTTTCAAAATTATGTGAATTATAAGGAACTGGATTTCTAAAGGTCCTTAAAAACTTAACTTGCCACTCCTTATTATTGATAAATGTTCTCACTTTATTATTTTTGGGATATTAATGAATCAAGGTCTGCATTAAGGGGTGGTTAGCTAGAGGAACAACTAAGCACTAGTTATCATACCACAATGTTGTAAGTTCCTTATTCCTTAACTTACAAATGATGCTAGAATGAAGAGAATCTCGTAATATTAGTAGTTGGTTCATGAACCAAGAAGTGTTGACATTACTTTTAATTTCCTAGATCTTTTCCCTTTTAAAAGTACATGTGAATCCACATTGCTCAAAGTTCTATATAGTTTGATAGAATTGTCTATAGCCTTTTTTCTCATTAGCACCTTATTAGTTATTTTTAAAGATTAGATACATAGTCCTCAAATAGCCTTAGGTTTACACATATTTTCCTAGCTAACTTTGTAATGCCCTTTTAATGAATATGTTCCACTCAATAGGAATTTCTCAAATAACCTCTCAATTTACTTGATAAATCCTTTACATAAAATTATGTGTGATGACTAGCAAGCTTCTATGAATTAAAAGGCAGATGATGGGATTTAGTATGCCTATAAAAGAAAGAACATTATTTTTGTTGAAGATCCTAGTGGGATGCAATCTATATGCCTTAACCTCTTGATAGAGATAGGCATCCCCAAGGAGGTGTAAATGGTCAATGATTTTTTAGTTCAGTTATAGTTATAATCCAATTTAATAAGTTCTTCCAACTTACAAATATGATTAAGTGCCTTTTCTTCAAATTAATTAATAAACATGATAATACCTTAGAAAGTTGAAGAAAAGACATAAGTAGGGATGATAAGTTATTCCTTGATCTGTAAAACAAGAGAAGATCATCTACAAAATATAGATTAAACAACTTCAATTTTAACAACTACTATTGTATTCTAACCCTAGATCTTTGTTGATATTAAGAGAGATCAATCCAATAAGTGACTCCATGCAGAGGATGAATATGTATAGTGTCTCTCTAAATGACCTTAAAGAGACACAGGTCTTCTATTTAAACAAAAGATGAACTTCTACTTTTAATAGTGTAGCCTTTTCAAAACCACTAGTAATTGACATCCACACTTAACACTAAATTATATGACTCATACTGTGCCTCCAGAGGTATGCATTAGTTCATAAACTTAAATAATTTAAGATTAGGGATTGCATTTCCTTTATATAATAGGCAATGATGAATCCAATTTTCAAGTACCAACTATGCAAATGGAGTTAACTAAGACTTATATTTGGAAGTCATATTTAATATTTTGTTGATGGTAGGATGGTGAGGAAGCTAACATTCACACTTGAAGGTATTATAGTAAAATCACACCTCTCTAAATCTAGAATAACATATTTGCTTATTATTATATAAAAACCTAAATTAGGTCATCTCAAGGATATGAAAATTATGCCTCACCTTTTAAATTCACCCTACATTTGTTATAGTGTAAATACATTCTAAATTCTTATCAAAGTCCGCAAATATAGAATCTGACGATGAGTTTTAGAGAGGAAGCCTCCTATGAGATTTGATTGAGCTACGTTTAAATGACACTATAAAAGGAGGAGTCATTACTTATGATGTCATTCTATATAATAAAGGAGTTATTAACCTAACTAACTATGGTTAAAAATTGGATGACAGTAGGCAATACCAAGAATACATAGGAAAAGAGTTACAGAAAATCTATTATATTGGAAAACCAAAGGAACTTAATATTGGATCCCACATTTAAATTAAGGAGTACATGTATAAGATATTGTATTTAGTATGGTTTCCATAAACTGAGTATAGAAAATATAAATTTCCAAAAATTGGATGGAATCAAGTATTTTATTAATAAGGACATATGATATAAAAAAATGTTCTTCACTAGGCCATAAATTCAAATTTGTGATGAGTATTAAAAAAGTATAAGAAGGCCTTACATTTCATTCATCAAGGAGTGAATGATAAAGCTTTTGAGAAGATTACAAGTGCAAATACGTCAAAGCAAGCTTGAAATACATTGGAAATAATATTAAAAGGTGTAGAGAGAATAAAAAAGGTGATTTTAAAACTTAAGATGTTAATATAAAATTTTGCAAATAGAATCTTATGATATAACAACCAGTTATATAAGTCTTATTCTTGCTTTGACAAATCAACCGAAAATATATTGAGAGGAGTACAAAGAATGAGTTATAATGGAGAAAATCCTACAATCAATGACCCCCAAGTTTGAACATATTATTGTGGTGCTTGACAAAGCCCATAATCTATTCTCAGTGAATGTTAATAAGGTATTTGGAACTTTGCACTACCATAAGCAACATATAAATGAGAAAAAGGATCTAACAAGCTAATAAATCAAACTTTTCAAGACAAGTCTTTATTAAAGGTTTGCAAAGTGGAGAGATAAGCAAAAAGCATTGTAACTCCCATTAGAGATAATGAAGAAAAGGAGGTCATTTCTCGAACAATAGAAGTTATAAAAATTATAATAACAATATATGATATTAGAGTAAATCAAGATAATTATCAAGAAAATCATAATCTAACCACAATGGATATACAAGAGGTTATGGTTGTAGACTTGTTAAAATGAGAAATGAGAAATCTGGTATTGAATGATATAATTTTCATAACTATGGCCATTACTCAAATGAATGTAGAGAAAAAAGGGGTGCTCAAGGGACTTATTGTGGAGGATAGGGATCATACTCTCTTAATTTGTGAATGATAATACCATTCTAATAACAAGAAAAGGAAAACTTCTTATCAAATTGAAGGATAAAAGTACAAGTATATTTCATATGTTTTTAAGTGTCATAGATAAAAATAAATGTGTTGAGTATGGTTGCTAGAAAAGAGGAACATTATGACATTTTGTGATAGTAAACTGTCCATTTTTTAATAATAACATCCACCTATTCTTAAGAATCCTTTGACAAAAAAATTTATGCTTTAAGTCAAAATTTGTATTGTTGTTTATAAGTGTCTCAATGCAATTATAAAAGATGAATTTTGGCAATGAAATTTGTATAAACAATAATTCTTTCATAGCTTAAATGTGCTTGCTTAAGAACATATGGTAAAAGGAATGCCCAACACACATCACCCTGAATAGTTATATGAAGCATGCACTTTCAAAAAGAAAAATCAAATGCAATTTATAATAAAACAACATTAATGAACATCATAATTGCTCTAATTTATTCACTTTAATATATATAACCTATTAAGTATTGTATCAAATGGTAATAATAGGCGCTTCGTAACTTGTATTAACAAATGTATTTATAAAATATAGGTCTATCTCTTACAAAGGATGTCTAAAAACTTTTTATTCTTTTAAGATCCATTTTAAAAACCAAAGTGGATATATTATTAAGGAATTGCATACTAATAGTGGTGGTGAATACACCTCCAATGACTTTAAAGAGTTTTGTGAAGGACAAGGGATAACATCATATAATCACTGTTCCTTACACTCTACAACATAAGAGAGCTATAGAATGAAATAATATAACAATTATGAACATGGAAAGAAGTATGTTGAAGGAAAAATGATACCTAAATTCTTTTTAGGGTGAAATTGTCTCATGTGTCACTTACATTTTAAATAGATTTCCAATAAAGAAATTATCAAACCTTACCTTTATAAAATCTTAAAGTCATTCAAAGCCAATTGTGAAGAATCTAAGGTGTTTGGTACTACTGATTATATTCATATTCTAGTAGACCTGAGGAAATAAGCTAGACAACCAGGTAGAGAAACTTGCCTTTATTGGCTGTGCATGGAGGGTACACATCGTTTAATCAAATCATAAAGAAAGTAGTTGTTAGCTGAGATGTAACTTTTGTTAAAGAATCAGATTAGGAGTGGAATGGAGATGATCATCCTTAAGAATGTGTTATTTCTATCTTTAAAAAGAAAAACAATGTACAACATAAATGGAGAAAGCTCATCAAGTTTAACTTAAGAGTCATCTTTGCTACGTTTTTTGATAGAATCTAGAAGGCCTCGAAGACATTGTCAATAATCATTTTACTTATAAGATTATAAAGTACATCTTAATGATAAAGTTGTTGATGAATGAGAATTGGTACATTTTCCTTTTTTCATAAATTTTGAATATGTGGCATTATTAGAAGTAGTTCAAAATAATAAAAAGGTGATGGCTATGCATGAGGAAATTAAAGCAATTGAAATTAAAAAAATGGGTTCTTATTGATCTCCCATAAGGTTATAAAGCTATCTATAGCTATGTGAATTAGATTTCAGAAATAAAAATAAAGTTAAATGGCAATATGCACAGACCTAAGAGAAGATTGGTTAAAGAGATTAGGTAACAATTGGTGTATAACTAAAAAGTAGTTATTAAAGCAATATTATTATAACCAATTTAAATTAATTTTTTAAAATTTAAATTTATTTTATTCAAATTTAATATGACCTCGTAAATATATAGATAAGATTTAATAGAACATAATAAGGATATTATAATCTTCAATATACCATCAAATTTCAATAAACTTAAAATTGAATTTTAAATTAAAACAATATTATTATAACCGATTTAAATTAATTTTTTAAAATTTAAATTTAATTTATTAAAATTAACTGAAAAAAAACTAATATGACCACATAAATATATAGGTATGATTTAATAAAACATAATAAAAATATCTTAATTTTAAAAATATCAGTTGTGCCCAGCGGCCGTAGAAAACCTACAGCATAATGCCAACTGTCATTCACCCAAATTTTAATTAATAATTTTTAATCCAAATTCTCTAAAGATGGTTACAAATAATAATATAAAAATTAATATATAATTTAAATTTATTGCATTAATAAAAATTTAAAAAAAGGTGGGGCTGAGTGATACGCTGGCAGTGGCGGGCGTGTGCGAGGAAGATTCTAGGAACCAATCAGAAAGCAGCTAAGGAGGATACAGCTTAGAGAGCAAACACTTTTAAAAGCCAAGCCAGCTCCTCTTACCATCTTAACCGTTAGTTCATTTACACGCGTCGATCATGCACTCGCTTCATGCCTTCTCCTGCACTTGCCCTTTTCGAGTCGCGCCAGGTGCTTTCGCTTTCATTCTGGAGCCGACCGCACTATATTATTTTTATTCCTTATCTATTCATGACAAAGGGCTCTCTACGCCCAGAGCCTAGAGAGGTAGGTAATGCACTTAACTTGCCATAAGACAACGTATGAGGTTTCACTTTCATTTTTTTAAAGGTGATAGTTGGCTTTTTATAAATATTTTAAGAAATTAAAAAATTTAAAATTTTTACAAAAATTATTCGTTTAAAATTTCATTTAAAAACAACAATAAAACATACATGTATTAATCAATTAAATATTTCTTACATAAAAATTCAATTCACTCTTAAAACTCAAATTTAAATTTAAATTTTATTGAATTTAATTTGAATTAAATGTTAGAGTTATATTAATTTATTATATCATTGATATATGATTAGTCATATATTATATTTACAGTATGCCTTTTTAGAAGGATCTTGTATATCAGAAAGTTTTAGACTATAGATCCTGTTTGAGGTCGTTAAAACAGAGAAGGATTGGAAGTGTAAGAATTTTAAGAAGCAAACCTTAAGATTTGGTGCCCACAAAGAGAAAGAGCTTGTGTATCTCGGCTAGTATATCTGAAATTTACACTATAATTTCGCTTTATTTTCTTTGATCTATAATGTATAATTTGTTCCTAAGTACGAGATCTGGTATTCCGTGAGTCCTCTGACCAGGGTTAGCCCACATGATGTAAATTTAAGACTTAGTTTTATTTAAAATTGAAAATTTTATAGATTAAAATTTTTATCTTTTATCACAAAGTTTTTATGTGCTATTTACATTAAATATGTATTGTATATTTTTATTTATACATATTTATTTATTTTGTATATCTCTGTACTATTGTATTTATATTAAATACAATTATTAGTTACATAATTTATAAATCATTATATATAAATAAGAACTTTTTCATAATGGGGCCACTACCTTTTTCTCTGTTTGAAAACTTTGAATCAGATGAAACCGTGGGGTGGTTTTCTATATAAACAGTAGACCTATGCAAAGCGAGTATCTGAAATGGAGTAAAGTGAGCTGTGAAAACAGAAAAGAGCAGTCTTGAAAATCTATTCTTTTTCTTTGTTTGTTAGAAGGCAAGCAAGGAATCCATTGTCTTGCAGGGAAGTTCCTAAGTAGCTTCTTGGTTAGCTTTACTTCTTATTTGTCTTCTGATCAATATCTCTCAATCTCACAACTTGGTTTTTCTCTTAAACCTCTCTGGATTATAATTCTCGTCATACAACATTGTCATTAGTTGAAAAACATGGGGATCGGAGGTACCTTAGAGTATTTGTCTGATCTGATGGGAAGTGGAGGCCATA
>JANSVI020001324.1:73198-83319 GCA_025434765.2 Erythroxylum kapplerianum | reverse complement strand
TGACCTTCAAAAATTACATGCCATATATCATTTTCAAGATAATTTCTTCCTCTACAACTTTGCAGAAGATCACTCACACCAATTCAGTTCACATAAATTGCTAAAATTGATCCCAAGCAGACTGCTCACAAAATTGACACTTAGGCTAGGTTTCTCCAAAAAGCATAAAACCAGTCAATAATAATCAGTTCATATCTCCCAATATACATATCTAAAAATTACAAGATCAGTGGAAATGGAAAGCTAACTTAATATACTTAAACTTTCATGAAGACTATTTTCCCTAATTCCATCTCAATTAATTTAGAAAAATCAGCAAAGTAATCAGGTCATATATGCAGGTACTGTTCATAGACCCTAAAAACAGAAACTTTCCATGCAAAAATTCGACCCTCTAGGATTACAATTTCACAACACCTATTTCACACACAATTGAAGCCAACATCCCAAAGTTTCATTGGGCACAAACCTCACATCATTTTCTTACCTACACAATTAGTTATGCTCAAAACATTCCAATAGTTCAAAGATTCATTTTCCAGCTTCCACCATTGTAATGAGTGGAAGAAATGCTGAAACAATCATAGACAAGGACGACACTTTTGCAGGAAATGGTTTACTACGAGGATGATCTCATCTCTCAGAAGCTTCACTCTCGTTTCTTGTCCAGTTTCAACTCTAAAAGTAGCATCAGAATTGACTGGAGTAGGTTCTTTTGATGAATTGACTGAACTCATTTATTAATTGGAGTAGGTTCTTTTGATGAATGACAGAACTCCACTAACAAAGAATCTTCCTTTAAAAATGGTAGGTTTTTGGCACGACTCAGTCGAGCTTTTTCTTAGATTCCAGTGAACTTCTAATGGCGAGGACTTAAAATAAACGTTTGTCTTTTGAACTTTACCATGTAAAATAACAGCCAACTCCAAATTGTCGATGGGAGCATAACCGCGTCTCTTCTGGTTTTCCAGGAAGATGACCTGCTCTTGTACTCGCTGCAAGATGAGTTTTTCGTGTAGTATTTAAGACTGCAGTGAGATTCAGTGAAGAATTATAAACCTGGTGATATCTCTATCTAACTTTTGATGGCTTTTCGGGCCTTGGAGAGATCCTCTTTAATTAAACCACCACCCACATCCCCTGTTTCTTCATCTCCTCGATGGAAGTATGATGTGTTCCTAAGTTTCAGAGGAGATGACACACGTAAAAGTTTCATCAGCCATCTCTATAATGCTTTGCGTCAGAAAGGAATCATCACATTCAAGGACGACTTGGAGATTGAGAGAGGCGAAAACATATCGGATGAAATCTCGACGGCCATACAGAGCTCGAGATTTTTCTTAGTTGTGCTCTCCACCAACTATGCTTGTTCCACTTGGTGCTTAGATGAACTGGCCACCATTGCTGACTGCTTAGCTCAAGGGGATCAGAGAAAGGTCTTTCCTGTCTTCTTCCATGTTGATCCCTTCGATGTTGAGAAACAAACAGGTACATATGGCGACGCCTTTGCTCAACATGAACAAGATTTCAGGGATAACATCGACAAGGTTGATAGATGGAGACAAGCAATGACTCGGGTCGCCAATGTTTCTGGATGGGATTTACAGAACAGGTAATGGTAGTGCTTCCATCAATTTAAGCTTACTTTCAGATAATCATAACTTGCTTAGTAATGACAGAGGTCCTTAATATGGCAGGGAAGAGTCAGAATTCATTGAGGACATAGTTGATGAGATACTAGGAAAGTTGAGAAAGTCCAGTAATGGCTTCTCATTTTTAGCCAAGGAATTTGTTGGAATGGATTCTCGTTTGGAGAAGATAAATTCATGCTTGGATTTACAAAATCCGAATGATGTTCGTATTATAGGAATTCTGGGCATGGGGGGCATAGGAAAGACAACCCTGGCTAGAGTTATCTATGAGAAGTTTTATGATCAATTTGAAGGTGGTAGCTTTCTGTCAAATGTTAGAGAAGTGAGTGAAAAGCATGGAATCACTCGGTTGCAAGAGCATCTTCTCCAAGAAACCTTGATGGATAGAAATATAAAGATATGGGATGTTTATAGAGGTATGGACGAAATTCGGAAGAGGCTTCGCTGCAAAAGAATTTTACTTGTTATTGATGATATTGATAAATTAGAACAGTTGAAGTCATTGGCTGGATCTCATGACTGGTTTGGTCATGGAAGTCGAGTTATTGTGACGAGTAGAGATGAACATTTGCTGATATGCCATGGAGCAGAAGAAGTATACAAGGTGGAGACATTAGATCATGATGAAGCAATTCAACTCTTTCGTTCGAAAGCTTTCCATTCCGTTTGTCCTACAGAAGATTTTCTGGAGCTGTCTGAAAGTGTTGTGAGCTATGCCAATGGCTTGCCATTAGCTCTCGATATTTTAGGTTCTTTCTTGTGTGGCAGGTCTATAAATAAATGGAAAAATGTTCTGGATAGATTGAAAGAGATTCCTGAAAGGAAAACTTTGGATAAGCTTCAGATAATTATTTCAAGTGACAACTGGATGTTTAGTCCTAGTTGCATTTGAGGGAAAGTATTAAAACATCCCATATTGACTAAACACGAAAATGTTAAAGTATTTATAAGTGATAAGGGTCAACTATCTAAATGATTAGTTTTAGTCATTTTATCAATAGTTGACTCAATCTCATTTATTGTTAGTAAATTTTATACTTTACTATGTTCATACTAAAAAATCTCAAAATATGATCTTGCTGTTATTTGCCAATCATTTAACTGTTATTTATTTCTAGGAGTGAATCAGAAGTTATCCAAGAGATTGTTGAAGAACTGTGGAGAAAATTGAATCACGGGCTTTCAAGTGTGAACAAAGATGTTGTTGGGATTGATTGCCAAGTGGATGAAATATGCAGGCAGTTAGTTGAAGAATGGGGTAAGAACATTCGAGTTTTAGGGATTCATGGGATGGGTGGCATAGGGAAGACAACAGTTGCTAGAGTTGTTTATGGGAAGATTTCTCATCAATTTGAAGGTAGCAGTTTTCTTGCCAATGTTAGAGATGTCCAAGAAAAGCATGGCTTAGTTTCACTGCAAGAGCAACTTCTCTCAGAAATTCTAATGGAGACGAAGAAGATTAAGATTTGGAATGTCGATCAAGGGATGAACGAGATTAGAAAGAGGTTATGCCACAAAAGGGTTCTTATTGTTCTTGATGATGCTGATCAATTAGACCAATTCAAAGCATTAGCTGGTATGCGTGACTGGTTTGGTAGTGGAAGTAGGATTATTATAACCACCAGGGATGAACATGTGGCGATTAGCTGTGGAGCAGATAAACTATGCAGGATTAAGGAATTAGATCATGAGCAAGCTCTTCAACTCTTTAGTTTGAAAGCCTTCAAAAACGAATACCCGGAAAAGGAGTATGCAGAGCTGTCTGATAAATTCTTGAACTATGCTAATGGATTACCCTTGGCCCTTGTTGTTATAGGGTCCTTTCTGTTTGGCAGATCTGTAAGTGAATGGAGAAGTGCATTGGACAGACTCAAGAAAGTTCCCCAGAAAGAGATTTTAGACAAGCTTCAAATAAGTTTCGATGGACTAGGGGAACTAGAGAAGAAAATATTCCTAGATATAGCTTGTTTCTTCAATGGCAAGAAGAGAGCTTATGTGATGAAAGTACTTGAATGTTGTGCCTTGTACCCTGACATTGGAATAAGGGTACTGATAGATAAATCTCTAGTAACCGTCTCTGATGACAGAATATGGATGCATGATTTGCTTCAAGAAATGGGTAGAGAAATCGTTAAGCAAAACTTGTATGAAAATCCTGGAAAACGCAGCAGGGTGTGGCTGTATGAAGATATAGAGCATGTCCTAAAGCAAAATGAGGTAACATGCATGATTATTAATCAATCCTGTATTACCTTTATATTTGTTTAGATTCCTGTTTACAATTTGCAATTCGAAAATGTTGAAGGGAATGGAAGAAATTGAAGGCATAGTCCTGGAATTGGAAGGATCAGAAAGAGGAAACTTGAGTACTAAAGCTTTTCCGAAGATGAAAAAGCTTAGGTTTCTCATAGTAAAGAATTGTCACAGTTTTGAGAGCGTACATCACCTTCCTGATGATCAACTTCAGTACTTGGAATGGAACGGTTATCCTTCCAAAACCTTGCCACCTTGTTTCCAACCTGATAAACTTGTCGAGCTCAACTTGCGCCATAGCCACATTGAACAACTGTGGAAGAGTATGAAAGCAATTAAGGTTTCTTTCATGTGCCTTAGTTAAATATGCTAACTTTTAAGTTTCTCAAGTATTTCTTATGTTTCTGATCTCTTTTATTTAATGTTTGTGTCACTGATAGCCTCTGCAGAATTTGAAGCTCATTGATCTTAGTCACTGTCAGAGCTTAAGAAAAACCCCTGATTTTAGATGGTTCCCAAATGTAGAGATTGTAAAGCTTGAAAGGTGCACAAGATTGAGGAAGGTTCATGACTCCATTGGAACTTTGAGAGATCTGTTTTCTTTGAATTTGAAAGACTGCACAAACCTTGTGGGTCTTCCAAGTAGCATCGGCAATCTGAAGTCCCTCAAGAATCTTATTTTGTCAGGGTGCTCAAAACTTGAGAAATTACCAGAAAGGTTGCAGAATTTAACCTGCTTGGAGGTGCTTGACTTGGGCAAAACTGCTGTCAGACAACTGCCACCGTATCTTAAGCTTTCGAAAAGCCTTCAAGTATTGTCCTTCCATGGTTGTAATGAACCACAACGTAAATCATGGCACTTGGTGTCACCTTTCCGTACACTGCCAAGAAACAATCCTAGTCCCGTGACTTCCATGTTAACTTCTCTGTTAGATTTCTGTTATCTTAAAATTCTTGATCTAAGTAACTGCAATCTCACAGAAGGAGCAATACCTGATCATCTAAGCTGCTTCATTGCATTAGAAACACTAAATCTGAGTGGAAACGATTTCTTTACCTTACCTGCAAGCATCAGACAACTTTCCAATCTCGAAGTACTGATTGTGGACAACTGCAAGAAGTTGGAGTCATTGCCAGAGCTTCCACTAAGCATCAAGTATGTAAGCATGTATGACTGCGAATCACTGACAGATCTTCCAAGTCGTCCATTAGAAGCCGGCAAGCCTTCCAAACAGTTCGAATTGGTCTTTTCAAATTCCCACAAACTTAATCAACTTCGAGGAAATGATGGGTTTTCGTATGTTTTGGATCGCCTCTATTTTTTGCTTAAAAACTGGCCTCAGGTACCCCAACTCACTCCACCATTAGTAACTTCATCAAGCAACCTGTACCCATCTAAGCTGAACATTAATTATAAGTAACAATTCTGATGATACAGGAATTCTATCTTTTTTCTATGTGCTGCCCTGGAAGACCAAGTCCTGCATGGTTCAACTATTCAGGAATGGGGTCTGCAGCTAGGCTACAGCTTCCTCCAACTTGGTGTGATGGTACGTGGAAGGGACTTGCAGTATCCGCAGTTTACGTGGTGGATGAAGACATTGTCAATGACAACAAGAAACTTTGGAACGAGGACGATGATTCTGAGTTTCCGAGGATTCAGTGTTTTGTTCAACCAAATACCGAGAAGGCTACCAGCAGCAGCAACCCATTAACCTTGCTTCTGCCAAGAGACGAATGGTTTCCAGGGTTTGATCAACATTGGTTCATTTATATACCGGAGAGATGCTATGAAGGAGGTGTAGAGTTGTGGAACAACATTGATGTTAGATTCAGTTGCAGACGATTGACAGTTAAGAAATGCGGAGTTCGTTTGGTGTACGAGCAGGACGTGGAAGAGCTGGATCCTTGTAAAAGTCAGCAACATAAAGCTAACAACTCTATTACTTTCATTGAATAAGAAGAAGAAGCAAAGTAATAAAATTGTGCCAAAAGAATATGCTTCTATGAATGCCTTTCCACACCATCCTCACTACCTGCCTACCTACCTGTCCTCGTTTCGCCTTTTATTTATATAATTAATAACCTATGATGACTGGTAATAGTTGGTTTTATTAAAAGACAAAGTTTGGCCGTAAGATCCAACTCGGTGCGAGCAGGGATAAAAGACAAAGTTGAATGATTAATGAGCTTGTGTTGGTTGTTGGTACTGTCAGCAAAATTTCAGTTTGTACTACTTTATTAGCTAGGCTAGCTACCACCGCCAACTAACGCAAACAATCAGAGTCGTCCGATTTCTCAACCCCATCATGGTTTTCGACTCCTGCCCATGCTTTGGCAACCGAAGCTTCGAAGCTACCGAACCAGACCGAGACCCGGTGCTCCTGGTGTCCGGGATAGGAGGCTCCATTCTCCACTCCAAGAGTAAAAACAAGTTGGGGTTCGAGACCCGTGTTTGGGTCCGGATTCTGTTGGCTGATTTAGAGTTCAGGAAGAAGATTTGGTCTCTCTACAATCCCAACTCTGGTTTTTCTCTCTTCCCCACTTTTTTTTCATTTCCTATCTTTCTTCTCTCTGTCTCTATCTAGTACTTGCTCTGTTCGGAACAATTAAAGATGGGATTTTTAGAGATAGAAAGTGCGTACTTCTGTTATTTTATTGGAAAGTTCCCATCTTTAACGTTTGTTAGAGATCGGTATGCACTTGTTCTTGTTTAGTTAGCCTTGCAATTTGTGGAGCAATGCTATCCTCAATTCCTTCTGATGTTGTTTGTGTTTCGGATTATCAGGCTACACAGAAGTGTTGGATTCTAACACTGAAATCGTGATCCCTGATGATGATTACGGACTTTATGCCATTGACATTTTAGATCCTTCTTGGGTATGATCTTGGATGAAACCCTCATACTGAACTCGTGTAACAATTATTAAAGATGGCTCCTCTTAACTTTATTTATGGTTATGTCTTCCTATTCATGCTTCTTGTAATATCAAACAAGAATGAGTATTCCGGTATTTATGTTCTGTAGAATGAATAGGTCTCATCTTTTCTATTCGTCATTGTTTCTTCTGCCATTCACATTACTATATTTGTTAACCAATTGGATGAGCTAAACTTTGTTTTCTGATATCTTTGTGCTGTGCCAGTTCGTTAAATTATTACATCTAACAGAGGTATATCAGTTTCATGATATGATTGAGATGCTCACTAAATGTGGATATAAGAAGGGAACCACATTGTTTGGATATGGCTATGATTTTCGGCAAAGCAATAGGTAAATACTTTCCTCAACCGATTATGTTTCAGATGGTTGAGCTATTTCCTTTGCTTATGATTGAAGTGTGTGTGTGGTTCCACTTATAACATTGACTGTATATGTTCTATGCTGTTCGTGGAAACCATTTACATTCCCTTTGCAGGATTGACAAATCAATGAAAGGCCTAAAAGCGAAGTTGGAAACTGCTTATAAATCTGCTGGAAACAGAAAAGTTAATGTAATCTCTCATTGGATGGGTGGGCTGTTGGTCTCATGTTTCATGTCACTCCACAAAGATGTGAGCATATTTACTCTGTGAAAGTTTCAAACATTATTAGATTTGTTAGAACACCATCGACGAAGTTAGACTCCCATTATCTGTCATATGGTGTGTAACATAATCTTCAATTCATTCTTGGCAGGTTTTTTCACAGTTCGTCAATAAATGGATCTGCATTGCCTGTCCTTTCCAAGGTTCTTTTAGTCTAGCCATATGCATTAGACAATAATTCTACGAGAGTCATGCAGAGGATCTTATTTCATTCTCGTCCCTGCATCCACAATTTCTGTTTACAACTTCCTTTCCTTTTCAGTTCTGAATGGAATAAAAGCAGGCTTGAAAACTTGTGTGCTTCCATAACAGGTGCACCAGGATGCATCAATGATTCTCTTTTAACTGGCTTGCAGTTTGTTGAAGGCTTAGAGAGCTACTTCTTTGTCAAAAGATGGACGATGCACCAACTGGTAATTTCTTTTCCCTGAACAGCTGCCCTTGTTTAAAATGCTTAGTGCCACAATTTGAGAGAAAGGAAGCGCAAGAACTCTGTCAGTTATATTCCCTTCTTTTGCTGGAGATCTTATGAGACTGTTCTTTTATCTCTTTGGCCTGCAAACAGCTAGTTGAGTGTCCATCAATCTATGAAATGTTGGCAAATCCAGATTTTAACTGGGAAAAGAACCCACAGATTCAAGTCTGGCGAAAGGAAACAAATGATGGGGAAACTTCTGTCAAATTAGAGTCCTATGGCCCACTTGATAGTACCATTTTCTTTCAAGAAGCACTAAAAAACAATGAGGTAATATTGTCTGGAAGCCATTTGATATTCTGTAGGAGGAAGATGCTTCTTTACAATACATAGAAGGATAACTCAAACCTCTAGCGGTTTTCTTTAAGATTATCCTATGCTATTGGGATCCTGATGTATTCTACCACAAATATCAAAAGTTCCGATGAAGTTCTGCTAACTATTGATTTTGATATTCTGATGACATGTTCTTGAATGTATGAGGATATTTTGTGTTAGCTGAAACTGACTGCGGTCTTTATTTCATGGTTCAGTTAAACTACAATGGTAACACAATTGCTCTGCCCTTCAACTTTTCCATCCTTAAATGGGCTGTTTCTACTCGCAAGATTCTCAATGAAGCTCAACTGCCAAAGGGGGTTTCATTCTATAATATTGTTGGGACATCATTTGATACACCCTTTGATGTTTGGTATGTGAAACAATTGTTTTAAGATTACTCTGTTAGTGGTATTTCTTTTGGAAAAGGCATGATATTAGTGGAATTTCTTTTTCTGGCTGATTTATGTATTTTTTTGGACCTTGAAATACAACTAATTTCCTCTATGTTTGTGCTCGTAATATGAACCTGTTGATAAATCGGAGGGCTATGCTTGAGATTTTTGTGAAAATTCAATTGAAACTTTAATTGAGATATAAAAGCGGTTGAGATTTGTCTTGATACTAATTCATAAGGTAAAGCCCTAAATGGCCGTTCCTTTGTCTTGGATGATGCATTTTTGATGTGATGCCAAGATAATATTTTGTGAATGCTTTCAATTTTCAGCTAATATGAGGCTGACTTGATGTGTCCATCCCGTATGCAGCTATGGTTCAGAGACATCTCCAGTAGGGGACCTGTCTGAGGTGTGCCACTCATTGGTGAGTAATTTGGTTTCTTGGTGATTACTTGATGCTCCTAAACATGCTAACTCACATAGTGAACAGCTGCTGGATATCAGTACTCATACTTATGTTTATTATTATAATCTGTAATTTATCATTCCAGGGTTTTACAAACATCTTCCATTTAGCACCTAGGACCTGCCACTTCCTAGCACTATCAATAAACTTATTGTTTCATGCATCATAAACGTTTCTCTAACATTGTGCTTGTTGTAGCCCCAGTATTCGTATGTAGATGGAGATGGAACGGTTCCAACTGAATCAGCAAAGGTGCCTGCCTTATTCTTTTGGTTGACTTTTCTGTTGTAATGGAATAAAGAACAAGAGGATGCCATACAATCGATCTGAAATTAAAAGAGGGTTGTTCTGGTACCTTTTTGTTTTGTGTTATCCCTCCTTCAGAACAATTGTAATAAGCTACAAACAAACAAGTGACATTTTGTTAGTCGATTTTTTTGGGATCATGCAGCTCTACCTAATGCTCTAAACTTATAGGAGCAACAGAAACTGGAGGGCTACCAAACTTCCAGTAAAAGCTCAAGTGTTGTCCTTTATAATCAAATCACCATCCTCTTCTCTCCTTGTTAATTAGGTTGGTGACTTGAGTTGGTGAACCTCACTTGTAACTTGACTTGCAGGCAGATGGATTTGTGGCAACAGAGAGAGTGGAGATTAATGGAATATAACTAAATAATGAAAACATGACTAAATAATGAATTCAGTTACTTTAACGTCTGCCACTACTCCAAGAATATCATATTTGGTTTAGGAATTCTTAAGGATCTTCTTGGCTCAACATGCTTTTTCAGGCAGCTCGCCTACAGAAGAAGATAAAAATGGTAAAAGATGGGACCTTTTGGGTTTTTTGTTTAGTTTCTTGTCAGCCACAGTCATGTAACTATGTGAATTTCAGTTATTGGGAATGTTTTTGATTTAAGGTGTGGCTAGTCAATTGCATGAACTTTGGAGTTTAATGTCCTACTCCCCTT
>JANSVI020001322.1:41831-58443 GCA_025434765.2 Erythroxylum kapplerianum | reverse complement strand
TGTTGCTTTAAAGAGGATGCGAATGCCATGGTTCTTCTTACAGGGTTTTTGGATTAACCTATAACAAAGCGCAGTTGATAGAAGAATATGTTGAATTTGGACGTGAATACTCGATCATCTCTTGCAGACTCCACGGCACCAGACGCTTAAGGAGGGCACTCTGGGGAAAGATCTCTACTACTTTCCAACAGTTCTTCTCTAGTTATAGATGGGGCTCCCGCGTTACCTCGACCCAAAAAGGTGGAAATCGGTTCCGGGATAGCGGACTCTATTTTTCCATCCTCAGATCCCTTAGATATGAAGGGGCAGACTTTGATTTCTTTTTAGGAGCACTTTTCCAGGCAATACAAGGCTTCCTCGCTATCCAGGATGAAGTATCTATGCAAAAGAGACTGTCTGGTTCTAGGTTTTGGGTGGTACCAATTGTTCTTTCTGATTTAGCACCATCAGCTGTCTCCTCTACAGCACTAGATAAAGGGACATTCGATCGATTTTTCAGCGGCAACAGCAGTATCAAAAACCAATCCAACGAAAACATCCGACGGGGCTAAAAGCCTACCGGCGACTCTAGTTTTTCTTTCTTCTAGTTGTAATGCTAGATTCGTTTACTATTTACGGATCGAATTCGTATTCCTTTTTATCTTTCTGATAAGAACCCCCTATGGGTGTTTTTTGGCTATCCTTTTCTCTCGGCCTCCAGTCTGACTATGATAGATAAGGGGAAATCAAAGAAAATAATGGAACAGAGATTGTACCTCTCTTCAACCACTCCTGTCCTGGGGCAAGCTTAGTCAGCCATCCCATCCTTGTGGCAGGCAGGAGCTAGAAGCAACTCGCCAGACTCGAACTGGCACGGCTGGGATCAAGCCTATTGTTCCCCCAATAGAGTTGCTTTCGTTACGCAGTTCGAAAGCTTAAGCCTTTCTACATCTGCGGGCCTGCCGGCTAGAAGAGTCCTCTTTCCGGACTCCCCCTAGACCTCTGTCTGGCCTAGGGAACATCTCTAAGCTCTCGAGCTCCTGTCTCCTCACTTAAAGCGTAACCGGCTCACCTCCCCCCGGGGCCCTCGAACCAACCTCGCCTATGAAATGGATAACCCCTGCTGCCATAGCAGAAGGATTTTCATGGCTTCTGTCATCATCTCATTCGATGGACCCTTCTCCACTAATACGCAATAGGCGGTGGCGAGAATGTCGATATCGGCCAAATCTGGACTGATCCTGCTGGAAATGACGGCTTTCGCAAGCTGATCGATTTATTTAGTGGGCAGCTGTTGTTTAGCGATTGCGCATAGCCCTTTGTCTTTAAAAATATGTTTGCTGTGCAAATACAGACCTTATCCCACACAAGGTAAACCCGGATGTACAGAAACTGGATTGTTCACACTTATCGGCTTTCCAAAGAAAGAGACTTGACCGATAAGAAAATCAGAGAAAGGGACGGGACTTCTACGAGCTCTCCAAAACTGGCTAACAGTATGGCTTGTCTTTGCCCCTGCCCTGCCTTAGCTTTCCTCTTTGGATTGGACTTAACTTATTGTCAGATTCTGGTGATCGGCCTGCTTTTCGCCTTTGGAAATACCTAGCGATTGCCAGAAAGGCTTTGCTGTTGTAAGTGAGCTACTTTTGATTTCACTGGGCCTGAGACTGGCTATCATAGTTGGAGTTTTGGAACCCGGGCGTGTCTTACGTTACACATGTCCATCCCCGAGATCTGCCCTACCAATAGGATCTGACTTGACTTAAGGAAGAGGGCCCACTTCAACCGGCTTACGGTCATATAACTTGTCAAAACTCTTGATAACGGGTGGTACGTACTTTAGACGTTCGCGTTCAACTTCCATTTCATCCGCTCCACCTCTGCCTATGGTCTCCTTTCTCTCCACTCTAGATTGAATGAATATCCGAGGAGCTATGTAATTTCGCTCGACAACAAAAGAGCGGATCTGCGACTTAACAGCGGATAAGCGACTCACCCGATATGCGATTTGTCTGGTTCCCCTGATTATCGCTTCGATTATCGTATAGCAGGAAGGAAGACACAACCGATTAGCGCAGACGCACATCAGTTGTTAACAGCGGATAGGCGAAGCATATATTCGACATAGTTGAGGTAGTTCTAATACCGACGTCAAGTCCAACCATCATGGCAGTCTCGCGTGGATCATCCCTGATATGTTGTGCTCCTGCGGAAGATCGTTATTCGAAGATAGAGAAAATCCAGATACGTGGTGGCCAAAGATAAAGCACTGCTCTCTTAGCCGCTAGTGCCAGAATGTTGGCTCGACTGAGTTCTTTCCCATCCATCCTGGGAAAGTCATTGTAGTTTCGAGCGCTGCTAACAAATCTCTGTCTTTTGCTCCTGGGAAGAGAGTGGATACTAGTCCGTATATTCCCGCGAAGTTATCCTTTAAGATGTTGATTCTGGTTCTAGAGGGCCCGGACCTGACTCAATGAATGCATGAATTTCGGGTCGGTAAGCCGATCGACGACGTAAGAACCTTTCTCAAGCTTGATCTGGTTTAGTATCAAGGGGATGATTTAGATATGGGTCTGTGCAGCCAGCATTTCCACGATATCGTTATGATCAATCTTGATCCCATGAGACTAGAGAATTGGCGGAGGATTCCCCGATCGCGATTAGAAGGATTTGAATGAGAAAATTCGGCTTAAGCGAGTGAAGTGAACTCGGGAATGAGCGTAATGAGCTTGAAAGAGGAAGAGTTCATAGGCACATTCCAAAAAACCTTCCACTTGACTCTGATTCTTTGACAGATATAGTTCTTGCTGCTGCTTTTCTTTCTTTATATAAAGAATATGGCCTTTTTCTACGACTACGGCTGATCCTACAATCATTCCATCCTTTGGAAGTGGATTATTAGGTTGAGTGCGTTTGAAGCCTAAGGAGAGGAACGAAGCGGACTCGACCGGACGGGAGAGGAAGAAGAAGCAGACGAGTACGGTTCATACGGTTATGCCGCATCTCCATCTCTAGGAGAAGCAGCTAGATCGATTCCTAAACCGCTAATGCCCCCTCTTCCAACTGAAACTCAAAAAACAGGAGCAATTGCAGCTGATTCTATTCCCTTCCTACCCGGTATGAGCTCCTAACTCGTTGACTTGAGGATGTCACTAGGTTACTTACGGAATCTCAAATCTTGAGGCTGACTACGGCCTCAGATGATTAGGCGGGGACAGGATTCGAACCTGCAATCTTCAGGTCATGAGCCTGATGAGTTGACCAATTCCTCTACCCCGCTTCTTTTCCTTCTCTTTCTTTCACTATTCCCACCTACGTCCGCCGACAACCAACCGACTAAAAACGAGAATTCAAAACTTGAAAGCACCTTACCCTGAAAGGAAGGACATGGATCACAGACGGTATCTAAGAATGAGAATTTCGATTAGAGATCCCGATCCTTACATACACCTGCCCACTTCAAAAGGCTAACCTCCTTTCGCGGAAGAAGCTGTGATCTTTACCAAGGAGGGAAAGAAGAGAAGATTTGATCTAAGATAGATTAGATTTCTATACGAAATTATAGGTAGGTGCAGAATACTAAGATAGACTGAGACCACCTTCTTCACTTACGTCATTTGAGATTTTGACCCTATACTTTACAATTTTTGTTACTCCTACCCCTCTATCCACTTTCGACAACAGAAAGATTGATCCGGCAACGTTGATTATGTGCTGCTCCATTTAGATACCTGTCCGTCCATCTGGCTACAAATTCATTTGTCATGGCTGGTGTATGTGAAGACATCCTGATTCAACGACATTCATTCAATCATAAGCGATCAGAATCAGCTAGATTGAGCATAGGTTGGGTGTCTTTCTTCCGTTGGTACGATGTTCTGGACCTTGATGGGAAGTGCAATTGTCGACATCTTCCAGTAAAACTAGACAGCATCTCTTGCACTGGCTTTGGCATTGGGAGCTGAATGAGGGCTTTGTCCAAAGCAAGGGAAGGATCAAGCTCAATCTCTACTTGAATCCATTTCGCAATCCATGGAGCAACTTAGGGCCCACCGTGGTAACATCACCTTACCATTCATCCATGCAAGTTAACGCATTCAGAAAGATATCCTAAATATGTTGAAAAGATCCAGTGTTTCCGAAAAATACGCAATAGAAGATTGATTACCCGCTCCAATGGCTAAAACAACAATTTCTCGATCAGGGTCCTTGAGTATCTGAAGCACTAATTTGTCAACCACCTCCCCCTGCAAGACCAAAAAGGAAAACTGAACACGAACTTTCTTTTTCCACAAACAAGAATCATGTTTAAATCCAAAAATGATAGAAATTTGATGGAAAATACCAGCCCATCAAACAATTTAAAAAAAAACAAACATGCCAAGTTTAATAGATGAGACACTTGGCAGACAAGTCCAGAGACTCTATTTGATACTATGAAGTTTCCAGTATTACCAGAGAAGGAATGTATTCCGTTGGTGGACCAATTATTGAAGAAGCTAAATCCCTTCCACTAACATTCCAAACATTTCTTTCTCTTGCAGCATAGACCTGGCATTATACGTCAACTATTAATGGCCTACTACAAAGAGTTTGGACAAGACATTTTTACCTCTGTAACAACTACTTGGTCCGCATTACCAAGTGCAGTGGCAAACCCATCCATTAGTGCTGCTAAACGACTGCAAAGTTGCAGAAATTTGAGTCTGGCATAGTGTAATCATGACAACAGCTATTTAAAATGCTAAGGATATCTGATTCGATACCTGTATGTATGGGGCTGGAATACCACCAGAAGAGCCTTAGATGGGAAGATTTGGCGTGCTGCTTGAAGAGCTGCATGAACTTCTGTAGGATGGTGAGCATAATCGTCATATACATGGCATCCATGTATTGTGCCAATCATTTGAAAACGTCTAGAGACACCCATGAAACTGCTAATGTGCAACTTCACAAGACGAATTGACTCATAGATTGGTATCTGATCAAAGTCCAATGCTATCACTGTGGCAATAACCTGGAAAACGATTTACGATAGAAATTTATTGTGCAAGATAAGAGATTTTTACCAACCCCATCTTCCTGCTCGAAGAGATGCTCCACAGCTACTGGTGTCATCACCCTGCAAAGAGGGTGAACCAACCAAGATGTATTCCAATCCAACCTCAGACTCTTTCTTCCCGACCTATTTGACTTTCTGGCCGCAGTTATTTAGGTGGTATCCCGAGATTGAAGAGATCGAATTACTCCCCGGAACACACGAAAGAAAGATATGAACTAGGTAAATAGAAATGGAAAAGTACCCTCCCATAATGATACTCCTTCCTTCTGCTAAAGCTGTTGTTATTCATTGGCCTTTCCCTTTTCTTGACTCGAACAATCGGTGGGTTTACCCCCACCTTTTCCATCTTGGATTTTCCCTGCATGCTCTTTAACTTCATTGAATGCGCAATTTGTCGCCGGGGAAGGCTCGTTTTTAGCCTTAACCTCTTTTTCAAGTTGCTTGATTAATTCAAATTTTTCTGATTTTTTGTCTATGTTTAAGTCTTGTTCCACTCCTTGACGAACTTCAGAAACCTTTTGTCCATCTCCGAGATCTCCTTTTCTCTCTTTAAAATTCTCTTGAATGAGCTCATTAGTTCGTTGTTCCAAAGCGGAAGGCGCAGACGATGAGTCATCCGAAGGATTCATCATATTTAGTTCGATCCCCGAAGTGAGAAGAGCTTTCACAGCAAATCCAATGGCCAAGGAAAGCCCAGCGGAGCATCCCAGCTTTAGCAAAAAAAGCGAGATCGCTCTCCCACTTAGTGAGAAAGCTGTTGTACCCAACATTGAACAAAAAAGATCCATGTAAACGAAAGAAAGACAAACAAAATAGCACACACTAATCCAGGTCAAAATGATGAGAAGAGAAAAGAGATATTGACGTAACAGAGGAGATACGCGTTGACGGATAGTCATGATGATGATTTTTAGTTTTCCTTTCTTAAGAGACTCCGGACGCTCCTTGTCCTAAGCCCCAGGCATCCGGTTACCTTTGCGGATCTCCGCCGCGTGCTTTTGCGCTATGTTACTTACGATCTTTCTGTACGAGATTTCGACTTAGTGATCTTTCCCTATCCGCTTTTTGCAGGTGCAGATGAAGAAGAAGGCTCGATAATAGCTCCTTTCTCTTATAAACGATACCACCAGACTGAATGATGAACTTTGCGCCTCCAAGAGAAGAAATGAACCGATGAAAGCTAGTTCCAGGGAAGTCAATGGATTAGCAGAGCAAAGTGAAAGAAGAAAAGTAGGCGTGCTCTTATTATACGTTATATGATGACACTATCGGGATTCAATCCAACTAGAGCTACTGGAACGAAAGAAATGACCAGCTAGCTAGCGTAAGCAATAGTGTACGGATAGCCCAGTGCTAATAGAATAGCTCTAGCTTTCGATTTGTTAGGAAGAGCTCTTATTCATAGTAGACTTTCTTTCCCGCTTCAAGCCGTTTTCAAGCAAAGTCAAGGACCTTTCCTCATCCGTGATCCCAGCATCGAAGACGGGGGGGGGTTTTGGGTGTTTCTTTGATCGTTCTCTTCGGGCTTTGAGAATTCATCAAGATCGACCGAAGTCCAACCCGAGCCCCTACTGCTCCCCCCTATGTCACTATCCCCCCTAATAGTGTTAGACCCGACTGAGGATCCTGCCTCTGGTCCGGGGTCTGGATTAGCGGGAGCTACTGGATTAGCCGCCGGCTGCGGCTGATTCACCGGCGTGCCCTCTCTTCTTGATGGCCCTGTCCCATACGAGGAGTCCTCAAGGACCTCCAATTCGAACGAATCCTCCTCCCACGAAGAGGAGTTTGGTTCGCCAGGAGTAGCTTTGTCCTCTAGAAGAAAGAAGCCTGTTGAGATTCTTTCCTTTTCCCCGAACACTCTCTCCGCCTTCTTCGTCTTTAACTCGGTGATTGCTGGATTTGCTCCTGGCAAAGCCCAAACTCAAAGAGAAAAAGGGTAATTTGCTAGGAGAAAATCAGTGGTGCGCAGCAAAGAGATTTTCTCTCTTCTTACCAGGAGCATGAATCGGGGATTCAAGTGATCTAAACCCTCTTCCCCCTTATTCCAGCCACCCGAATGAACGACTGAGGAGTGTATGGTTTAATCCTCGGATACCATTTCCCGGGAGAACTAAAGCAACCTCTATCTATTAACGACCACAACTTCCATTTGCTTGCTATGTAACTCCCTGGTCTTTCTTCACCCTATGGGTCCGGAGCTTGGCTTAGATTGAAAAGAGGGCCCCAAAGCAACGAATTGGGCAAAACCACATTGGAAAATAGCTAGCCGGGACTTTAATGACTATGCTTGTACGTCTGAGAAGAAAGGTGGTAGTTGCTCCTTGAGCAGGGCTTGTCAGTTTCATTTGAGCATGGATAGTTGTGAGCTTCTTGATCTTGGCTTTAAAGGCGGCCCGTATACTTCTCGAAAGAAGCTAAATGGTGTCTTCTCCACTTATGTCCGTTTAGATAGAGCTTTATGTAACTCTGATTGGCGACTTCTTTTCCCCGAGACCTCTCTCCATCATTTACCTCGGACTCAATCGGATCACAATCCTATTTTACTCAGGCTTTACGGCTATGTCCCTCCTGTTTCTTTGAGGGCTTTTCATTTTCAGGATGCATGGACGTTGCATGAGGGGTTTACGGGTGTTGTGGAATCAGCTTGGCAAATTTCCCATTCGTCTCTTTCTGATGCCCTTGCTAATGTGAAAGATGCTGCCTTGACTTTTAACAGAGATGTTTTTGGCAACATCTTCCAGAAGAAGCGGAGAATTCTAGCTAGATTAGAGGGAGTGCAGAATTTCCTTGCCCATCGGCATTCTAACTTTTTGGCTTCTTTGGAGCAGGATCTAATCACTGAGTATAATAATATTCTGCAGCAGGAAGAGCTTTTCTGGTACCAAAAATCTAGAGTGCAATGGTTGCAGTATGCGGACTAAGGGAAGGCACTTTTCGCACGCCTGTAGGCGCCACTTAGCCTGCTTCTTCCTTTGGTGCCTATTATATTAGAAGATCAAGGCACATCGAAACAAAAAGAGTCTCTCGGAGTCAATTAGCAAGAGTAATTATAGAGGAAGAGTCAGCCCTTTTTTTCCTTAAAAACAAATTCCGAGAGTTTTGCATGATGTGGAACATTGCTGGGGCTGGGATTTTTCCTCTCATTTCTCGGATGCCTTCAATCGATTTTCTTACCTTATAAGCTCTCAAGAATAGCAGAATTACTTACTTGTTGCAAAGCGGAATGCTGCTACTTTAGTTTTTTAATAGCATATTCCCTAGGAATGAAAGCGTATTCCACAATAGTTACTGTTGCTCAGCCCAATGAAAAACCATCAGAAGACCCTATATTGGTTCAAAATATGGCCTTAGCCCTTCAACAAGCCTTTGCCCATGTTACTCCTCCTAAGCAATTTCTTGCCCAAGATACATGTATTACGTCTGGTACTAATGTTCTTGCCATCAGTCCTGTTCCAGAAGAGAACAAACCTCCAGACCCGGGAAATAACATTCTTTCTTCTGCTTCTACTACTCCTATTTCTGTCGATCAGTCTCAGGAAAATGGGGCTATGGAGATCGTTGATACTCCAAGTGGTGATTATGTTAGTGCTTCCATCATGGAATCGGAGTCTGTGGTTCCCGCCACAGCTATGGATGCTTCCCTCTGCTAAGTGCTTTTTTAAGCTCAAGTCTTTGCAAGAACTCATTCTAATCTCACGATTCTTCTAGCTGGGGTAAGAATGAAATGCTTGGCTTACGGCCTGGATGCTTTGAAACTACTCTTCCGTCCAATACATGATTGGACCATGCCCGTCTTAAAAAGGGATGTTTGTTTGGAAGCAAAAGTCTCTCTTATTCGACCAGAAGAAGGTATTCTCCTTTCTAAGCGTACGAAGAACTGAAAGCACATGGCACAGCTTATCACGGATTTCCGAAGCGATATATTGTATTAAATCGATTGATCATGCGACTACCTAAAAGGTAGGAACGGCATCGGTCTTTATCCCCAAATGGTACACAAGTTAGTTCGATTCTCGCTCTACCTATTGTGCTTAAACTATTCTCGTCAATGCAGACGGGGCTATTACATCAACTGATAAAAATCCTCGCTTTGGTAGGAGAGAAGGCAAAAGTCTCTTAGCCGAATAAAGAAAGCCCATAACGGAATAGCCGACCGGGAAAGGATATCTGCTCGAGCACTTTTTTTCCAGAGATTGATTCGCTAAGGCTAATGAACAAGCATTGAGCAAAGGAATAGAAATGTCAGTATGTCCGCTTTCGCAGGAATAAAACGAAGAGGATGGAGTAGTATCCTATCTGCTAGATCTGTTCTTGAATCTTTCTGGATGAATCAAAGAGAGACTCGATGTCAGCTTCTGATTCAAGCTCTAATATCATACCGTCATTCCTAATTGGCCGGGGTTATCTTGCTATACCCTTATTCCCGAGTCACTCCTCAACCTGGAGTGTAGCCTTGGGGATAGAATGTATGCCCGCACTCTTAAAGCACTCGTTCTAGCAGATATGTCTTTGTCACAGCCAGCCTTTACTTATATATGGTGATTTCCCCATCTGTCTGTAGCGAGCTTGGGAAAGCCGTTTGAAGCTCATCTCGCCGGCTGTTGTGCCTGCTGACGTAAAACCAATCTCCCATAGGCAGCTAAGGAGCTACTATGAATGGAAATGAACTCAATTGCTTGTTCAAGCGTAGCAGCCAGCATGCGAGGATGAAGCCTTCTGATAAGCCTAGGACTCCGGTCCGGGACGAACCTTTGACGGTCGCTTTCCGTTGCAAAAGACATCCATCTCTGAGAGAGGATATTTGACCTTCTCTCTTGCCTTCCATCTCTATTGGGTGGGGAAGAGCTATTTCAGAAAAAAAAAGGCTGAAAGAGCCCAGGGTGACGGGATCATTGACGAGTGAAACCCTTGCATCTCCTTGAATGGATTCGTCGGGGAAAGAGTCTCTTTCATCAACAACTGTCCTTCCTGAAGGAAATGGTAAACGGAGATAGAAGAAGCGGCTTGGCCGAGAGATTCAAGAACGATAGCAACTAAACTCGAAGTAGAGGTGATGGAATGGGAAGCAAGGGTATTAAGATTTCGATAGATAGTTTAGTTCACACGCTTTTGATAGAATAGAGTTTGGCAGCAGAGAGAATCCTTTCCCGGCAGGCAGGAGTGGTACCAAAGACAGGTTTTCCATATCTGTGTGTGGTCCTGGTTATGAAATATCTGGACCGTTAGGGACAGGAAAATCCATTCCGTCCGGAGAGGCAGGAATCTAGAACCACTGAACTTCACTGGCCTTGACAGAGGGTTTAAGAGCTTTGGACTTCCGGTTTGAGGCACCGCGAACAACTTCTAGGCAGGTAGCCGTCCTTTATTGTTAGATCGAGCACCTACCAGGGCGTACAAGCCTTTCAACCTCTTCATGACATGCCATTTGTTCACATCCTGATTGGCTTTCATCGAGGTATTGCAGACCGAAGTGTATATCTCTACAAACTAAGAAAGTCCCCCAGGCCTGAGAATCTTATTTCTGAGCGATCTTGTCTGCCGGGAGAAGCTTCTAAGATAACCCGGGCCTCGAGCAAGGTCCTTGAAAGGCTGGAATCCGTCTGGTTGGTAGGGTGCCCAGATTGAAGAAAAAAAGTCCAAACAGGTAGCAAAACTCTTCTGAGGAGGCTGATCGTTGATGTAACGGTAACCATTACCGAATCGACCTCAGGAGGAAGAGAATAACCCTCAGGGGCAATCTCAGGAAAATACGCATGCAGGCAAAGCTGTAAGAGCCAAAGTGGGCCCGTAAGACTAGCAAACGAGTCCCGCACCAATCTATAGAGGCTTCGATAGATAGTAAGCGTGAGAGTTTCGATCCTCGTGAAGGGCCTTTGCTTTAGGAGGTTCTTCTTGGTAGTGTTATGGTTTATGATTGACAGCTTCATTCCGAACATTTCGAATCGCTGTTCCAGACTCAGGAGGATTTCGGTCAGAGTGTCCACTTTTGACTTCAGGACCCTGAGCTGATAGTCCCAGAAGTGATGCATCAATGTGTCTTAAGGTGGACAAAACGACTTCTTCATATAATGGTTTTCTAGATTGAATTACTCTTTTGTGCGTTCCTTCTTCAAACCTTTTGGTATGTATTGCCCCCTAACTATAGATCAGATCCACCGGACGAGAAAGTCCATTCCGCACTGCTGCTGAGTCGTCGGACTTATCCACCAAGGGATTCGTGGAATTTCTGTGGATTGCGTTGGGGGAAATCTACCAAAGCTAGGCAGATAGATAGACTCCTTTTCTGCTGCTAAGGGAGAGAAAGAAATCAAATCAAATGATTGTTTTTTAATCAGCGTCCCTTTTTTGTTTTGGTATGCAGATACTAAGAGTCCTCTCATTACCAACCAGTAGACATCATCTGGCTGAGTCTTGCCGGTATCAACAACGAGAAAAAAACAACCAAATGAAAACAGCAACTAACTAAGGCTCTTGGCCCAGACAACGTCCTAGGCGTAGGGGGGATCGGAGCAACGCAAGAGGGAACGCCTAGACGGACGTTTTTTTTCCTGGGCTGCAGTAAGAAGATCGAGAGGTCGTTACGCCCCTTGTCCCCGAAGATGGGTAATATGTTCTCAAAAAATGTTGCTCCAATCTGACCTAGCTGGCGAGCGATCCCAGTTCGCGGCAGAGAACAAGACAGCAAGCGAGCGTACCTTTGTTCGCTTCTTCTCCACCAAGCACGGACGTTTAAGGATAACTGTAGGTCGGTGGCTACCTAAGGAAACTCCGATTCGATCTGCCCCCCGGTTGGGAGGCATTTACCTCATCCCGATCACAAGGAGAGGTTCACCATGATGGGGGGTACTTATTTTTTTCCTTCCGGAAAGAATGAAATGCATAGGGGACCATCCTTTTGTTGCGGCATGCTCTTCAGATTTACGGATTCGCAAGGGGCCTTTTGAATTGAATCTTAAGTAGTCTATCAATGGTGCGAAGAGAAACATCTCTTTTTTTTTTACTTATCGATCCCGGCCCGGAAAAGTGACCGACCAGGACCCTATTGATGAATGAAATCAAGGGTTTATGAGCCCTAGCCCTTGTAAGCCCACACCTGTGTAGAGTAGATCGTTCAACACCTGCGGCACAAACCCATTTTTGACCTGTTGGTCCTAGTATCATAGGCGACCGAACGGCCGCCCCCTAATTACTAGACCAACCCGCTATAATAATTCCATAAACACCTAGCGAAGATATGGCAAACAAATAAAGTAGCCCTATGTTCGGATCTGACAATACCATACCATAATCAAAAGGTACAACGGCCCGAGCGACCAGACTTAACATAAATGTAGCCACTGGAGCCATTCTAAAAAGGGGGAAATTAGCACTACTTGGTGAAATAGGTTCTTTTAGAATCAATTTCGAACCATCTGCTAGAGGTTGTAACAATCCGAACGATCCCACTACATCAGGACCCTTTCGACGTTGCACAAAAGCCATTACTTTACGTTCAGCTAGCACTAAAAAGGCTACTCCTAGTAGAAGTGGTAGAATTATTCCAAGTATTTCAGCTGGAACAGCTATGTACGTTTTCGATTTTCTATTCACTCATGTTGGTCGAGTCGACCCAATCATGATATTGAAGGATGGGACCTTTTCTCGAAAAACCCTGGATCCCGTGAATAGTTGAAGAGGGTGCAACATCGAATCCTGTTACGTTACAAAGAATGGAATCTTAGCTCGCCTCACTTGCTTTCTTTACTGCATAAGGGCATAAGCAAAGTCAAGGGATTTCCTTCTAACTAGTGGCTGAGAGTATACCTTCATTCAACAGATTTGTGATTGAGTTAATAACATGCTCTGGGTCTGGAATCTTTGCTCTTCTCTTTTGCATTTCCGTTGCCTGCGTTTTTTCTTCGTGTCCGTTCGTATCGCTTCGGGGGTCGACGCCAGCTATAATAGTTGAAAAGAGGGGGGCCAACCAAGACCCCCTAATAAAAATGAGTTTTTTTCGATAAAGAAAACGCGACAACTTCGGACCAGATTGAATTAGCCGATCTTACAAAATCGATTGGGCGGGCTGGTTGGGAAGGGGTTATTATCGGAGAAAATAATCGCTGAGAAATAGATTCGACTATTTAGTCAGGACGAATGAGTGGCTGTTCAGCATGCGTAGGAGGAGATTGACCCTTCCCCGAGTCAGTCCAGTCAGAAAGGGGAAGGCCCGCTGTCTAGACTGCATTTCGGGAGTTTGAACACCATTCCATTTAAACCAAAAAGATCACCCTGTCAAAGGTATCTCTTCCTTCCTTATGAGTGGAAATGCAATCCAATCCCGTTTTGTCTTTTTTGACAAAAAAACCAGCCAGCCGGTAGGTAATTATATATATATTTTATATAATTAAACCCGTTCTTCCGACCATTTTTGAAATGTGCATACAAAAATGACCTCTCAAGTCGGGGAACGCATGAGATCTTTACCTAAACCAAGTAGGTCCTTGAGCGGATCACACGTTAGCCCCAAGACCTTTGTCTCTAACTAGAAAAGTCCATTTTTGAGAAGCTTCTGGGCCAGTAGGCCCGTCAAACTCACTGGGATAAGCATCTTTTTCCAGACAAAAGAATAAGCAATGAAAACAAAGACAGAAAAATCCTTTTTATAAGACAAGTAAGCTTCTCTAGACCATACAAATGCGCGGGGAGCCCATGCAAAGGGTTTTTTTTAAGATATGCCAGGTTCCACCAAGTATACAAATAGAACCCAACCCTACATGTCCGAACATGATCTCTTATTACAAGTATATCTTTTAAATCGTCCACACTATCAATCCATCCTCCCCCCCCAAGGGAAAAGGCTATTTTTTTGAATAACCAAATATCAAACTTGGGCTAAAGGTCAAGGAGGTCCTTTTTATGACATTTCCCCCCACGGGAGCCTAGGTATCATATACGCCTAAAAAAAAAAAATCAAGAGCCTTGAGCACTAGGAGAAAAGCACCTATATCTAACAAGATATAGTGAATACTGGTCATTTTCTTTCTATCTTTATCTTTCCATACATAACCGAAGAATAGAAAGGATTCTTCAAGAGTCTCAGGTCCGAGCATGAAAAAGACCGCCAAAGCCTAGAGGAAATTAAGTGGAGTTCTCCATATTTATATTTCGGGTTGGGAAAGGAATCGATCTCTCTTTCGTTTAGGGAAGGGGAAATGCGCATCCTTTTCTAGGATGCGCATTGCATTGGCTGTGAGTTATAGAAAAAAGTATGAGATCTCTTGCTCTTGTTCCAAGAGTTGTTACGAAAACGTCTTTCTGGATTGAACGTTGGTTCAGGACGGGGGAAATCAGTCCTAGAAAATCAAAGGGTCTTCCTCCTTTTGGCCTAGTGGAGGTAGAATAATTTATAGCTAGAGCACTTTACTTTTTTACAAGCATTTCAGCTCCAGCCCTCAGGTACCTTAGCAAGGCATCAGCTAGTACAGCAGTTAGGGTCTCACATCCCAGTTATCCTATTAGGGAGCGGGCAGGGACAGGGAAAGAGCCGAGGGAAAATATGATTTTTGCAGACTGCTAGCTAGTTACATCACCGGGGGAAGGGGAAAGCTCTTCAAGAAAAGAGGTCACTCCTAACCTTGCAAGGACACAGCCAGTTTGAGAGTAGATGGGACTGAAATCAGCCGGTAGCAAAGGAAATGGTAGCCGTGCTTTATATAACTGCTTTTAGGTCTTCGTTGATCACTTTTGCTTAATTAAAGGACTTCTCTTTCTCGCTTTCTAGCTTTCGAAATAGAATAGTCAATTCTTGTGAACGACTCCGATGCTCTTTCTATTTAAGAAAAAGCCGTTGGAGGAATAAGCGATGCTGCTAAGATCCGTAGTCGATTTTTTTTATTTAGCTCTTGAGGGAAGAGACAAAGCCTTTTTCTTAATCTTAATAGGATGATGCTGGAACTTAATTTCCTACCCGTGATTCAGATAAGATAGATGGAACTACCACGACTACCTCAAAAAGGTGTATGCAAGGGTTGAAAGATAGAATTCACTTTTGCTTCCTTTCTCCTCTTAGGAATCATACTACTGTGATCATATCTGCTGTTCGCATATCCGCTCAAGCAAGCCTGTCCCAAGCCGGCTAAACAGTTGCTTTGAAATTTTCCTGCGAATGAATCAACCTGAGCTATACACTTATTCTTGATCTTCTTCACCTCATCTCATCTCTTTCGAAAAATGGCGAAAGACTACTCGCCTATCAGTGCTTGCTTAACTAAAAGATCCCCTTCTCCATTTCGTTTGGTGCCATTCCGTCACTCGGGTGAAACCTAACTAACTAAGGTGAGAAATCCTGTGACTCACTCTGTCTTTTCGCCTGTAAGTAGAGCATTTTAGAAACTATCCGTCAACTACTCCTCTTATCCATGCATGCCCGTCGTTTTTATAATGCGATCTCTGGAATTCGTCGGCAGTGAGTAATATCATCAGCAGTTACGAGTGCTTATGCATCCCGCCCGCTTATAAAACCATGTGAAAACCCAATAATGAAAGACGGGAGGTCTACATAGTTGATAGAAGAGTTTGGCGATGCAGAACAAATAGGCTACGCCAGAACAAGATTTTTCAGATAGGAAATATCTCGCTAGTCGAAAGACATGCTCCGTGCTATTTATCGGTTATTCCTGAGCTTCATGACATGAATCTAGGGAAGACAGGCGAGCTACTTCAGTCGCTCCGCTGGATGGATCGATTTAAAGATGGATAGCTGTGGTTGAGGGTAGCATGCGGCAAGCTGGTCTGCCAGAGTGAAGGAGCGGCTTCGCTATCCCATGCCAAGTTCAGGGCCAGTCCTCCTATCGCGAACCTAGCCACTTATCTACCGCATCGGGGAAAAGATCTCGGCGTCGGTTGGAAAGCTTATATAGTTGACCGGAAGGTGAAGGTCTTTCCGAGCCGGGCAAAGGGTTCGGAGTTGGGTCCTAGACCTAAATCGGATCAGATCATTCTCGTGCGCTCGAGAGGAGCCAGACGTCCTCTTCACTGAGCTTGGCCAAGTGGACCTTAATTCATCAACCGGCCTTCTTCTTTGGTGATCATACTCTTTTTTAAGTAGGTATGTATGGTACAGGTCAAAGGTGGATGCCATCCTTTTGGTTTGGTCATGATCTTGATGGTGAGCTTTTTATCGGATGTACCCCAAAACTTTCTGCTTCTTGTCCTTTGACACTGGAAGCGGCTTTCTTATTCCTTGCTTCCTTTTTACTTACCAGGCCGGTCCTTGGCTCATACCCCATTCGCCATAGAAGATGGTCAAGCTAGCTCTACGAGAAAGTCAATTGAACTGCTTTGATGGATCTATCATACTTTTGATAATTTACATGACGTCGGACGAGAAATCTTCGATTTTAGGCGGATGATTCAGGTCCAATAGAGATAACAAAGCCTGGTCTATGCTTTGATTGCTCAGGCGCTGGATATACAGATGGGAGATGGTGTCTTGATCGTACCCTGCCGGCGGAGGGTCCCCGTGTTCCTCGAATGGATCTCTTAGTTGTTGAGAAGGTTGCCCAAAAGCAGTATATAAGGCATACCCAGTAA
>JANSVI020001322.1:0-14146 GCA_025434765.2 Erythroxylum kapplerianum | reverse complement strand
ATTGTTAGAAGAAAGCTCCTATAGTGGACAGCTATAGCCCCTTGTATAGGTTGGGTGCTTGTTTAATTTAAGGCCATAAAGTGCTCGCTTGAGGTGGCTCAAGATGATCAGTGCTGACAAAGCCTGGAGGTTGCTCCATGAAAACTGTCTCCTTAAGATAACTATGCAGAAAAGCATTTTTGACATCCAGCTGTCTTACAGACCACTTGTTCATAACAGCCAACGCAAGAACAAGGCGAATAGTAGTTGGTTTAATAATAATAACCGGACTAAAGGTTTCATTGAAATCAATACCTTCCAGTTGGTTGTAGCCTTTTGCAACTAGTCTTGCCTTAAACCGTTCAACCGACCTATCTGCCTTTAGCTTGGTTTTAAATACCCATTTTAAACCAACAACATTCATCTCTGGGTCTCTAGGAACAAGATCCCATCTTTCATTGTGATGAAATGCACTAAGTTTTTCTTTCATGGGCGCATACCAATAAAATAAGGACTATTTAAAGCAGAACGAACTGAACGAGGCTCAGAAAAATCAGAGTGAGCAGAGTGAAGAAAACCATAGTGCAGATCCCTGTAACTTCGAGGCTTGATGGTCCCATCTCAAATGCGGGTCGGAATAGGATGTGTGGATGTCGAGTCAGCGGAAGGACCTAGTACAGCTGGTGCATCAGAAGTACTCTTTGATTTTTCAGAGACGATAGGTGAATCATCATGGTCCCTAGACTATGATGTTCCCATGGAAAAGATAGCAGGCTTTACCGCAGAGGAGGGTGAAGTAATAACAGCAAGAGGAACAACAGAAAAATCACCAGCAGAAAGAAAGATCATCAGGTACTTGTGATATGTTGTCCGGCAGGTCAGCAGAAAGATGCTGAACAGAAGACCTGACCAAGGAAAGATCTCCGCGGCAAACAAAGATAGAATGGTTTTTGAACATGAATTTTCGGCGCTGTACTATCGGAACTGTGCTCTGAAGATTGATTTAAAGTAAACCAGTCAGATGTGTCAGAAAAGGTAGTGATCCCCCCCTGAAAAGTCTCACGACCATAAAGAGAAGATTGGATGTTGATAACAGAAGATGGCAATCTGTTGATTAAATACACTGCAGTAGTGAATGCTTCAACCCATAGATGCTTTGGTACTCCACTATTTATTATCAAAGTCAAAGCCATTTCAACTATATGTCGGTGTTTTCTTTCGGACACCCCATTTATTTAGTTCAGGCTCCCCAGGACAAGAGACCTGTCGGGCCACATCTATCTAATTGATTGATAAAATCTGTGTGAGCAAACTCTCCCCCTCCCTCATATCTGATTCTTCTTCTTTGATTTTTTACGCGTGTAAATAGAACTACGTAGAGCTTGATTCCATTCCTTTCCTTATGGTATGGATACGTAGGTAAGTCAGTTTGAGTAAGAATCAGCCGACCCCCGCTCTGAGACCGAACCGACCAGCTTCAGGTCGAGTTAAATAGACTGTCCCACCAGATCTTTTGAGCCGGTAGAATCGATGTGTTAATCAACCATCCGAAACCTATCGCTCCTTGATCAGTAGGTTCTACTGGTGCCCTTAGGAGCGTATTGAATAACCGGAAATAGCTTGCTTGGATGGTCTAGCTACAAATATTCGTTCCTCTCAGGGTAGTCATGTGGAATTCCCACTTTTTTATGAGTGGGACTTGCCTGCTATATAATATATAAATATAAAGAATGATTAGCTTTAATTATAATAAAAAGTAATTGGCTAACAAGCTGGCCTGGGATCAAGCAGCAACTAAAGCAAGCACGAAGTGCGGGAAGAACACGACGGGAGTTGGAGGTCAAGGGAGGACCAGACGCAGACCTCCCAGCAGGCCCCGATAAGCCGGTGTCAGTGGGTAGTTTAAAGCAAGCCAGGTAGGCCGATCAACCAACTAACACAACTGGGGAAGAACCCGGGAGTTGAGAGGAGGGCAAGGTCACCGACCGATCTTCTGCGCTTACCTGATTCAATTCAGTTCCTATTCCAACTGTGAGGAGAGGTTTGAAGAAGCTCTGGGAATTACGGAGTATAAGGCAGGGCGCCAATCCTTCCTGCAAGCAAGGCTGGAGAGAAGGGGAGAGGTTCCTTTGACTACTCCTAAAAAAATCCCCGGGAATACTGTTTAATTAAGGAATAGGCCCTATTGGCTTTCAATCAGGTATAGCCTTCTTTTTAGAAGCTGGTGAGATAGGACCAGGAACTGTTGCCATGCACTCGACCTACCAGTTACGGTTGAGGGTTTAGCTTCAATGGAAGAAATAGAATGAATTGCGGAATAACCTCGGCAGATTGATTCATTGAATCTGGAAGCCCAGAACAACTAACTACTTATTAGATTTGAACTAGATATGGTACCACCTGGAATCCATGCCACATCTGAACCAACCACTGAACCCCTTCCTCTGTCTTCGCTATTAGTCTCGGTCCCGTCAAATTCTTCCCCATTGAGGTTCCTTTGACTACAACTAATTCAAGGAAAGGGTATGACCCGCACCCTCGACCTATTAGGTTCTTACTTTCTATTTACCTGTATCTATAGTCACTCCAGATATTTATATCACACTAGGGTCCCGGGCGACTGACTCTGTCAATGCCTTAGAACTCTCTTCAATGCAAGGCGAGAGTCTTACCTTGATGGCTGAACCTGGGTTGTCTTTCTCAACGGATTGAGTGTGTCACCTACTAGCAATGGAATATGCTTCACTCGCTCCCACCTTACTTACTAAGCCGCTATCGGTACAGGAGGCCTTGTCCAATTTTTGTGTGAAATCGCTCAGCTCAGCAAAGGCAGGAAAGCTTTAATAATCATTCACAATAGCAATAGGTAATTACCTATTCTGCTTCCGAATGCATACTTTGTTCAGTTACTCTTTCTCGACTATAAGATAAGGGGCGAGTTTAACGAGCCGTTCCACCCCAGCTTATACATCTGCTCCTGTTGCCGATGCCTACTCCTCAACCATAGCTTACCGATGACGAGAGACCTACGGATCAAGCAAGCTCGAACTTACCTACCTACGTCATGAGTATTGGCAGCACATGAAGGAGCGAGTTTACGAGCTGAAGTTGGAGTATCAATCGCCATCTCCCGCAGTCTAGTCTTTAGCTCGTTCTCTCTGGGTCAATCCCCTCGTTTAAAGAAAGCCTGCCAATCTATAAAGGTAGGCACCAATTGAAGCAACTGAATAAGCACTCGCCATCGTCAGCTTAATATTAATATAAATAAAAATATACAGTAGGTTCCAATTAAAAGGAATGGCTTTCCCCCACTCAATAGCCCTTTCCTTATTTTATGTCTAAAATAACCTTAATCCTCAGCTAAGAAAGAACAATTCACCTAAAGACCAATACGCCTAGTAGGTAAAGTAGTGGTTGGTGGCTATAACAAGATTCACGGTCACAAGTTAGTAAAGTAAGCGGGAAGGGGTACGCCTAGTATAAGAATATGAATCGAATCCGCAGAAGGGCTTAGACGAGACCTAGCATCGTCGAATTTCCTTGGGCAGTAAAAAGACGAGTTGAAGGTTAACCGAAAGCAGGAAAGAGAGCAGGAAAAAAAAACCATAAGGAACAAGCTGCTCGGGAGGTTTGGATTCATAGATGGGCAAAATCTGATCTTTGCTGCGGGTGGATGCCCAGAGGGAGCTGCTAAAGCAACTGACACCGGTTAATCAATAGTAGTGATATCCACATCCCTGCCCCCTGATTATACTATGCATTATGCTCCTCGAAGCAAGGAAGTGAGAGCACCAGGTTTGAAGATGCAGGTTCGATAGGACCAGGAGCTACTTCAATCAATGAAAAGTCTGACTACGAGGCTTCTTAGCCCGCAGCTGACTACTTATTGAAAGACCGAACAGGAAATGAAAAGTCATACTACAACAACTGTAAACATTCCCTCCCCGCTCTGACTTTGATCGACTTGCCCACACAGCGTCTTTTTTGAGAGAATCAATCAAGGGGCTAAGTGACTCTCGAAAGTAGTCTTTTGTATCACGTCAAGAGAAATGACATAGATAAGATCATTGCTTGAAGAGTTTCATTGTCGAATTGAGCTCGGAATTGGATCCCAATAGTAGCTGCTGCCAAAAGGTGCTTTATGAAAGCCGGTTCACAGCAGTGAAAGTACGATTGATTTCGTCGATCGCCGTTTCTTGCTTTTTTTGCCTCTCTGGCTTGACTAGTCTGCTTGCTTAACACAAGTTTTCTTTCACCTTCACGGACTACTTGACTACCCAGAAAGCGTAGGCTCGAAAGCAAGAATCAAGGGATTGAGAAAGTTGCGCGAAAGCCGTTGCGCGTTAGCGCATCCCTCGTTAGCGCTTTTTGATTGCAGGGCGTTTAGGCTTGACTAATCTAATAACATAGAAAGGTTTGAGACCATATTAAGGCTTGATTCAATCAGCAAAAACAAACAAGGGATGGATCGGAAGTCTGATAAGGCTTTTTTTAAAAGATGGGGACTCCAGCGGTAAGAAAGAGTCACTCAGTAAATCGAATCGGTGGATCACACACACTTGTTAGAGACAGGGGCACGCCTGACTATTTAGAAAGTATACAAGTGTTGAAAGAGTGAAGTCTGGGGGCAAGGGTAAAGGTGAGGAATGGGATCTCCAAAGCTACCCGCCCTACGAAATTCGCAAGCAGGGGACATGCCGAACACCTACCTTTCCAACTAAGTCCAACGCGAGGACTTTTAATTGACGATGCGTTCCGTCGTCAGCAAGCGGTGGCCGACAAGGCCCTTCTAAATAGTGTTATCTTGGGAAGCGAAGAGGACAGGTTTGAAACTCGTTCGGTAATCTTCTCCCGAAGGTAGGCATTTACCCAAGGCACTGATATTCTGAGTCTCTCAATTATACGTGTTTTAGGGAGTTGAACGTCTTATGATTATGAGTGGCCTATGTGAAGCCAGGTTCCGGAAAGTGGAGTGAAAACCGGCGGATCCAAAGATATTCAAATCCAGTTCCAATCTGGATATAAAAGTGCAGTTCAATCGTCGAAAGTGAGATCGATTTGAGTCCGGTCTTATTTGATCTTTTGAATCAGGTTCTTAAGACAAAAGAGGGTTTTCTGAATCATCTCTCTTAAGGCCTATTAAGTAAAGTAAGTAAGTTCGAGATCGAGAGAGAGGCTAAACTTCTAGTAACAGTAGGTGCGCCTTCAGTTGAGGAGAGCTGTTCACAAGCAGTGGTTATGAGCTCTTTCTTGTTTCGGTTCAGAAGAACACCTTCAGTTGCACTAGTGGATTGAATAACCTTTTTTTGAGTGCCAACAAAGTTGTTAAAAACACGAATTTCGATAGGCTGGAGGACTGATACTATAAGTAGGACAAAGGCCTTAAAAGATCAAATAAATGAAAGGCACTTATCCAAGGTTCTTGGCATTTGTATTTAAGAGAGAGAGCTATGCTTAGGTCAGTTTCTTTAGTCCACTTTTTTGGTAAGTCAAAGTTCACTTGAGTTTAGGGGCGTAAGCGGTAGTCCCGTATGAAATTCATAAAACATTCATATCTGGCACTTGAGGAGGTCAATCTTAAGTGTTGGAAGGTACTCCCCCTCATCTAAAAAGGATAGGCAATTGAGAGAGAATAGGGCGATAGCGATAGACACAGGAACTGAAATAGACTCCAATCTGACTTCCGTAGAGGAGAGGGGAAACCTGCTTAGATAGGGCGATAGCCCGGTTTTGATTGAATAATCCTTTCCTGTGCGAGTCTTGTATTGAGGTATACCGAAGATATGAGGGGGGGTTGCTGTTTTTTATTAATGAGAGCAAGCAGTTTGAATTTTTTTAAAGAGTTTGGTAGGGCTTTAAAGAGTAGGCGGTTCGTATGTTTTTATGATCCTCAGATTCAAATAATAAGTAGGAGGATACGCAGAGAGAGAGCTCGTGAAGTCTACCCGTTCTTAATGAATCCATTTAGGCCTACTAGGAACACGTAGATCCAGGGAACCTGGCTCGGGAACAGCTGATTACTAATCGGGGCTAATCCCAGTAAGAGAGTCCAATCTCTGAAATAGAGCTTAGTCTCTGAATACTAGTCTACTAATCAGGCATAGGTTATGACTTGATCCAATAGAGTCAGAACACCTTTCTATCTAAAATCAATGGTGCTCGATGAAACGATCCAGATTCCACACTATGCTGTAAGCTGGGGGGGAGAGCGGCTCTGAGAAGCTGGGCGTTCAGTGTGATTATGGGGCTAGAAAGAAAAGAGAAAAGGCCTAAAGAGCGAGAGAGTGATGGGCAACCTTAGTCTATATGTTGCTCGTGAGCCGCCAAGTACCAGTCTCGCAACAACGCAAAAGGGTCGCAATTGCTGATCGTTCGCGAGTTGAACTCGCTCTCTTGCCACGCCTTTAACTCACTCGCTTGAGTCGGACTCAATCACTCTTTTGGAGGATCATTCGTTCTTCACTCTCTTGCTATTAACCGCAGGGAGCGCAACAAATTATCATATAGAAACAAGCGAAGCGTAGCGATTCGTACTTCCGGAAAAGTTTCGCTAACCGGCAGGCAATAGCGCCCGCCGATAGACGCAAGCAAGCGTAGCGAATCACATAGATAAGCCCCCACCTGCCAGCGCGCGGATAGGATAGATATGGCGGGCGAAGCACGAAGGGGATGGATGTCTGAGCGGTTGAAAGAGTCGGTCTTGAAAACCGAAGTATTGATAGGAATACCGGGGGTTCGAATCCCTCTCCATCCGCGAAGTCATTCTCTTTTGCGTTATCTATAGATAAGAACGAATCGGATCGACTCGACTGATATGATAGATAGAATGGGTAGCGTGTGTTATGATTTTTTTAGGACTTTGTCTCCCTTTCGTTATCTTCTGCTCCCGGTTGGAGAAGGGCCGGGTGTCCTTTGGGAGCTAAGTCCAATCTTGTGAGTGGTTGATAAACTATGATTGCAGTTTGATTTAGGAAGTCCCATAGCTGTGAGGCTTAACAGACAAAGAAAACGGTGGATACTTCCACTAGTTGGGTAGAAGGTGACGACCCTAATGAATCGACTATGAAGGTGGCTGTTAACTACATCAGCGCTCAAATTCCTTTATCGTTATTGCCCTGGCTTCGCCCTGGCACATTTTTTGTTTTGATCTTCGGCTCCTCAGGACCCAACACAATCTTTTTATTAGAAATTTCCTTTAAAATAAAAGATGAAAAAGGTGTTGATACGTCCTATCCACATAGAAAGCTTACCCTCTTCCACACATTACCGGTGGATGCTACAGCCGCTATTACTTTGGCTGCAGGAGGGGAATAGTTAAGTGAAACTCTCGACTTGGTAAACATCCTGTTTACCCAGGCGCCGTAGTCTTGCCTAACCGTTCGGCCGGAGATTCCCCCCTGACAAGAATGATGACGGCTTTCAATCAAATAATCAAGCTCCGGTCCTTCGCCACTACTAAAGTCAGATTGATTTCTCTTCGACAGTACGCCAGCTCACCCACTATCTGGCGAGAACTGGTGCGAGGGGATACGCTTTGCCTTTTGGTTTTGAACTTCTAACATTTAAATAACTCTTAAGTCGGAACTCAAATCCCCTTGCGTAAGGAAACTTCGAGCTCATATAGGTATTCTTCCTTCTTACCGTAGAATCTTTCTATCTCAATCTCATCTCAAATCGATCTTTATCTCATCTTTCTCTTTCTAAGCCCTGTGCTCCGAATCCATTTTGCCGATTCACGTCACAATTTGTTCCCCAGAGGACAGGATCATGATGACCTCTGGCCCGGTCCAAAAGCCGCAGACGGAAAGCAAGGAAATGTCACCTACAGAAGGAGGAAAGCACTTAGAAGAAAGACTAGTCCAACTCTTAGATGGACAGATGTCGACACTTGAGCCAAAGTCTTCAACCGACAGTACAAAAAGAAAAAATGTCCCTATTGTCATGATCAGAAACGAGATACTCAAATGTATCAGGAAGAAAGGGCCACTACAATCCATGTTTATCATACTATTCTTTCAAAGTCAAGTGCAACAACTAAACTAAAATAAGATAAAATCATTTCCCGGAGAGACTTTTTGCTTTCCAACCCGCCGCAAGCGCCTTGTCAAGGAGGAGCTCAGTTTCAAGGGATGGCTTGCTGGGACGTTCACGAAAAGGTCTCATGGGCAAGAAAGAATGCGGGTCTAGATAGGCTAAAGACCACAAAACGGAATCAAAAAACAGGCTCTTGCATTTTTGGTCTTTCCAAAGGTCAGTCAAAGGGGGCATCTTCCTTCTGTTCATACGGGATGGTTCTTTTCACTGGGTTTTTAAGGCATGATTCTATGAAAAAAGGATAATGGATCTTTTTTCGCAGATAGCAGGGTAAACATCTACTATAGCGGCGGGGGAGTGCTTGTTGAGCTAACCTTTCGGCTTGAAAGGGCTTAATGAACGGCTTTTTTCTTTCAATCGTCTCTTCCCTTCTCTATGAAGATTCCCTAATGGCTCTGATTTCCATGTGGGGACGGGGACTTCCCAGCTAAGCATTCCTCTCCGTGGAAGCCTAGCCCTATCTGAATCCACAAAACGAGTTTGCTTCATGGACCTCTTGCACGGCCTTAACCCCTCCTTCTTTACTTGATGGGGAAAGAAGAGCTGAACAAGGAGTGACTTTCTTACCTTAATTAACAGATAGCTGTAGTAATCAGGCTTCTTCAACGAAAAGATCAGAGGCGGATTCAATCCCAACAGTTCCCATCTTTGGGCGGAGAAAGACCGTATTCTCATGTCCTGAAAAGAGCATATTCTAGGCATCCGGTTCGTTGAACCCGGTGATTCCTCTTCCATCAACAGCTCTCTCGCTTTCCACGGGGAACTACTTTTCATAGGCTGATCCGAATTAGGCTTAGGCTTTTTAGGTCTTCTACGCGCGGGCATACCCTTTCTTTCTTCTGGCTAGGGTGGGGACATGGATCTTCCATTACTCATTTGTGCCCGTGAAAGAGAAAAGACTGATAAGAGTAGTTGTATACCGACCCCTCCCTTACTCAACAGCCATGGTAAGTTTGGCATCATAGTTTATTCAATTAGCTTTTCACGTTAGTTTTGTAACTATAATTTTTAATAATAACTAAAACATCTTAAATTAACTGTTAAATTACACTCTTTTTTTAAAGAGAAATTAGCACTCGTCATTCTTTTAATACGTACTAAGCAAATCATCATATTGACACAATAGTTTATAAATTATATCAATTGACTACTTCGCGCTAAACAAGTTATGTACGATAAGCTCGATCGAAAGAATTTAAATAGAGAAATCGAACATAAAACCTTTTAACCTCATGCCTCTCTACTTTACTAACTCAACCATCCCCTAGAGGGTCTGTTAAATTACACTTTCCAAATAAAGTCATTAGATTAGAGATAAGAAATTAATCAGATGTATTTTGAATTGATTTAACTAAAATGTAAATACGAGAGTTTTAAGTGTTAAAAAGATCAATAAATATTAAATTATCATAAAATTGATTAAAAATTAAATAAAATTTAAAAATTTAAAATATGATTAAAAATATTATTTAAATAATTTAAAGTTTAATTAAAAAATATTTTAATTGATTTACACAAAATATTCAATTAATTAAGAAACTAATCGGTTTTTAATAACGATAGTTATTAAAGTAAATTGAACCAAAAATTGGTTAGTTCAAGATTTTTATAGTTGAATCAACTGAACCGATTATATTTTTTAATCATTAGTTTAAACTTTGAGTCGGATTTATTAAGTTATAACTCAAAATTAAGTTATAGATTTTTTAATAATTATATTACCCTAAAAATTTAACAATATGTTGATTTTAAGAAAATAAAATTTTCAAACTCTAAATTATTTGATTTCAAGAAAATAAAAATATTAAACTCTGAATTCCCTAATTGGGTTTTTATAATTTAAAATTTTGACTTAAAATATTATACTAAAATTTGGTATATCGCTTATGCATCTATTGAATTTGTTACTCAAATTAGAATCGGTAATTCATTATATAATCTATTTGAAACATATGATTATTTATTTTAACTAATTTATTTGATACTTTTCGAGAATATATATTTCTTAAGTATTTAAGAGTAATGATTAAAAAACCGAAGTAACCTAGTCAGTTCAATAGTAAAAATCTTAACTCGACTTTTTTTTGTTTAGTTTTAAATTTTTTGTTTGATTAAATTATTAATTAATTGGTCAGTTTTTATAAACCGGTCAAATTTTAAATAAAAATAATTTATTTTTATTTAATAATTTATTTGTAATTAAATTTTAAATTTTTATAAGTGAGAAGAATCAATCTCCTTCAATTATTTTTAAATTATTTTATTTTTATTTATTCTTTAACAAATTTTATAATAGTAATCGTTTAAATTTTAAATCTTTTGTCTTCTAATATAAAATTTAAAACATTGTTTAAAGGAGAACAGATTTGTTGTTCCTTAACCTGTTATTTATACCTGAATAAATCCTAATAATTTATTACAATAAGTTAGATGACTTAGATCTTAAAGACACAACAGGGCATAGCAATTCGAGAGCCCGTTGTGCCTGAAGAAATCCCGATCATTTATTACAATAAATTGGATAGCTAAAATCTTAAAAGTACAACAAAAAATAGCAATTTGGGAGCAGCAGATCTGCTCCGTTGTCTTGGGTACATATGGCGAAAGGGAGACAGGTCTAGGCTACAAACAGGGGATACATTAGCTGGCAGACTGACGTCTAATGAGGATCTGAAGGGTACGTGGTCATAGCGCTAAACACTGTGAATATCCGATGGCTGGAGAAGCAGGGGCAAAATGATAACGATAGTAGTCATAGAAACGGCTTTTCGAAGTAAAGAAAGGATTAGCTGAAGCTGTAATTGGCTAATTTTCCTTTAACCTTTTGAAAGTTGAAATCTTCATATCTTCTAGATTAAAAGAGTATCACTTTGTCAACTCGATTTTAAGGATTGGAAAACTGAAAAATCATATTGTTTATAAGAACATAAAGACTGTTATTTTCACGTTTTCATTCAAGGTAGCAATAGTAAGAGCAACACTCACTTTATGTGAAAAAGAAAATCAAGATTAAATAATTCTCATCTCTATCTACAAGATTCCAGAGCGAATACATCATTGTTCTCAAGAATCGAAACCTTAATTTTCCAGATTTTAATATCGCAATCCAAACTGCCACTGTAAACTACAAAAGAAGTACCAGAATCAGAGCCATTATCGGTGTCGATGGCTGCAGTTATACACTTAATTGGTTTTCTATGGCCTTGTAAAACTGCTAAACAACAATAGTTCTCCTTCGTTCCTCTCCTCCAAATCCTTATTGTGTTATCAGCAGAGCCACTGCAAACCAAATCTGTGACAATAGCCAAGCACAAGATTGCCTTTGAGTGTCCTCTAAGTGCACCGGCCACCACCATGCGCAGACCACCGGCATCCATGGCGACACCAGCTTCTCTTTTCCACACGAGTATTGATCTGTCACAAGCACCAGAATATAGGACGGACCCATCAGTACTAAGAGCTAAAGCATTGACAGCTGACTTGTGAGCCTCCATTGTGGCCATCAAAGAGTGCTTTTTTTCTCCTGATAGCTTCTTCCAAACCTTGATTTTCTTATCTGCCGAGCCTGTATAAACAAGCCCTTCACTAGATAAGACAATGGCATTAATAGCATCGTCGTGTGCGTTCCTCACGGATTCCAAACATTTGAAGTCTGATGTTCGCCAAACTTTGAACGTTCTGTCCCATGAAGCAGAAAACAGAAGTAAGCCATCCTTCGACATTGTTAGTGCTGACACGGTGTCAACATGATGCACCCAAGTGCACTTCTTGTGTCTTCTAACCTGCACGTAATTCTTCTCTGAAAAGAGCCTTAAGAAACGATCATACGCCGTAGGAAGTGTAGCTATGCATTTGTAGTATCGTTGATCGTTCTTGGTATCAATTTTCCATACACGGATTTTAAAATCCTGGTGGGCACTGAAAAGTTTATCTCCTGATACAACTATAGACTTCACGGCCCCGTTGCTAATAGCAACAATATCGCCTGTCCGATTCTCAACATCAAAAGGGTCTTGTCTCCAGGCTCTTATCTCGCTATAAGAAGAGCCACTGTAGAGAAACTTGCCCTCCAAAGCAAGTGAAGATACATAAGAGGAGTGGTCTTTGAGAGTGGCAACACACTCATAGTGAATGGTGAAGTTTTGATCATTCTGATGAGGAAATGGTACAGTTAGTGAAGGAACAGAAGGTAGACTAGGCTGAGATGAGAGAGATGAGGTTGATGAGTCTGAATAGAGGTGATTGGAGCTTGGATGAGAAGATTCTTCGTCTTTTTCACTCTGGTAAGGCGAAGGAGATGGAAGAAGACCCATTATTCTGCTTCAAGCTCAAAGCCTGAAAGACCCAGAAAAAGGCTAGGAGAAGACCAACAAAAGTGGCTCAATTTGGCGTCAACGAGAAGCTTGTAAAAGAAAAAAGATAAGATGGGGTTGTTGGAGGGAAATTACAGGACAAAATCTAGTTCTAGAGGAAAAGCTGAGGCTTGGCCAAGGGCAGTCGGTGTTCCTCTTTATGGTATAACTTGGTCCCATCATTACACTAGAGATAACAGTCATTATACTGACGATGACATAAATTTTAGCAGGTATATTATATTTAGGAAATAGCCTTGGGTCACTTCTCCCACAAAGGGCATGACTCCTGAAGCACTCCCATGCTTTTGAAATTGCTAACATCTTTTCACGGTTGTAGTCTGTAGAAATTGATGGAGCTTATGCACTCACTTTTGTGTCATCGACGATATTATTTAGAAGGTGATAAATTCAAGTTTTATTGTGATTTAACTGTAAAATATCTTCTGATATTAAAAAGTTTTTAAATTTTATTAAACATTTTAAAATTAATTTATTAATTTTTTGATAATATGGTCAAATTATGATAATTATAAGAATATTATTATATAAGCAGCAATTAATTTTGTAACAATGTTAATTAAAATAAATTGACACAATTTTTGTAAATCTTTTAAATTTTAATATATTAAATTATTTTAAAAATAATAAAACATTTTTAATGAATAAACAAAATAAAAAGGAAGTTTACACCTTTTATCTTTCTATAAATAAAAACTCGATCGATGCTATCCTGAAATTGACTGGGTACAAGTTGAGTAACACGTTTAACTTTATGTGCTATACTTTTTGGATTGGTCAGGACAGATACATATTTGCTCACGTCAACGAGCCTGAAGATTTGATGATTCACAGCTACACGATATCCACCAACATTTTACCAAAATTGACGTGGATGCTATCGTAAATGGAACATATTGGTTAAATATATTTTTACTTTAAATTAAAGAAAACTACGTCTAAAACTAATTAAATGATGTATTGAATAGTAAATACAATTTAGTAATTTACACGTAGTGTACGTGTAAGTGTAATAATAATATTACTCATTTGTGACAATAGTGTAGACAAAAAAGATATTAATAGTGATACATAAAAAATCTCACAAATATTAATAGGGATACGTTGAAAGCGTAAAAAATACTATTATATTATGACAACATTTTTCATACTAAAATTATATAAAATTGTGACAAGAAATATTGTCACTTAAGTCTTATATGTGAAAGATATTTCCTCATTAATATTATCATTTAATAGTGACAAATTATGTTGTCACATGTATTATTATTATTAGTAAGAAAAACATAGTCACCAATACTTTTATTATTGGTGTCAATAAATTTTCATCACAAATTTAAAATTTATAAAGTACGACAATTTTGTCACTACTATGTTCACTGTTGTCACAAATAAAATATTAACTATAACACGCTACGAATCACTCTGGTATTTGCTAAATGTGTAAAAATTCCTTAAAGTTGTTTGAAGTTCATAACTTGCTTGTCTAATGTTGCACACTGCGCTTGAATATCCTCTTCTTGCTTTTTGATGTTTTATTAAGCCTCACAACTTCTTCAACCAATTCACCTAAACGTTTCATTGCTGCCTCATTTTTTGCAAGAATCTTTTTTTTTTTTGATAGTTTAATGTCATCCCCTTAACACCTACACTATGTGGTAGTTTGAACTTCTTCCTAAAACACGAGAGAAATGCTCAAC